>ML817406.1:79528-93360 GCA_009831015.1 Picea engelmannii | reverse complement strand
TATAGCTCAAAATAGTCAAAATCCTGGAAATCGTCGGAATGCAACGAAACCAAAGCCAACCTATGTAGAATGGCTCATAATGATGGAATATGATCATCAATGCAAGATGGACCCCACAATGCCTCTCAAATACCCCTGTACTCGCTATAGCATCCATCTGGCTACTATGGTCATCGTAAATATCTGCCTTGTGATGATGTCCCAAAGTGGGGACATTATAGTTAGTCTCTAGTATGATGATATAAAATTCTGTCTTGAACATGGGTCAGCCCCCCGTCACCTGGATCCCACTAAAAGAAGAGCACTAAGATTGAAATTTTCTTCCTTTCAGTTGATTAATGGTATTCTGTTTCGTTAAAATTTTGATGGAGTACTAATGCGCTGTCTTGATAAAGATGAAGCATAAAAGGTCTTATTAGAATTGCACACAGGAGAAGCTGGTGGGAATTTTGGTGGAGATACCACTGCCCATAAAGTATTAAGAGTAGGTTATTACTGGCCTACACTTTTTAAATATGCTCATGCTTTGTGTCGCAAGTGTGTTATTTGTCAAAAAGCGTCCAGACGGATACAGAAACCAGCCTTCCCTCTGCAGCCTGTTTCAGTAGACTCCCGTTTTTAGCAGTGGGGTCTTGATATTATAGGCCCAATCAATCCACCATCCTCACAACAACATAAGTTTATCATAACAACCATAGATTACTTCACTAGGTGGTCTAAAGCTGCTCCATTAAAAGCTATAAATACCAGTAAGGTAATTGCCTTTTTGAATTCAAATATTATTACTCGTTTTGGTATCCCTGATTGTCTAGTATTTGATAAAGCTTCCTATTTTTAATCTCTTGAGATGAGTGATTTCAGTCTAGAAAAGGGAATTAAATTAAAATATTCTGCCAGCTATTACCCTCAAGGTAATGGATTGGCAGAATCAACTAATAAAAATCCGATTAAAATCATCAAGAGAACGGTATCTAAAAACCATAAAAATTGGCATAATGCACTGTTAAACCCAATCTGGGCTGATAGAGTGACTCCAAAAACTGTTGTGGGTAACTCTCCATTCTTTCTTGTTTACGGCAGAGAGGAAATTCTACCACCACATATTCTTCTTCCCTCACTGCAACTATTGCAGAAAATACAAGAAGAAGACTGCCCCCCTTTGGAGAATCGAATTAACGCATTGTTAACATTAGAGGAAGTGAGGGCTCAAGCAAAACGAAAAATTGGATCAGCATCAACTCGTGGTTAAAAGCTGGTTTGATTCCAATTCTTCCTCTGACATAAATTTTGAAGTAGGTGATCTTGTCCTAAAATGGGACAAACTGCATGAGGGAAAGGGAGAGCATACAAAGTTTCAGAACTTATGGCTAGGACCGTTTTTGATTGCTGAGAAATTGGGTCCCAGCTCTTTCGGATTACAGAGTCTAGAGGGACAGCCAGACACCTATCCGGTGAATGACCAAGCCCTAAAAAGGTATTTCACTTGATGAAAACCCTGTATACACTGTGTAAATATTTTTCCTTTGTTTTCTTTTCATTTTTCTTTGTTGTTTTGGTTTTGATTCTTCCCTTATGCTTACCAGTTTTTATTTTTGAAATACATGTACCTGCATCATGATATGTTCGTACAAAGAGAACAGAAGAATTTCTCCTCTGAGATAACTATTTAAGGTTGTTTAAACATCAATTATGATATGTTTCTGAAGTTTTACAGCCATGTTAAAGAAAGCTTGTTGTTTGAAAAGCGTTTCTTGATTTCAATCTGTAACTGAAGCTTTTCACGATCATCCATAAAAATTTCTTCTTACGCTGTCGTTGTTCCTTAAGAGAACAACTCAGAGATGTCTCCCTGCCTTCGAAGGTCGGTTTATTAACAAACTATCTCTAGATCTTAACAAAGGATAGTTTAAAAATTCTCCCAAGGTCTGTAAATTATTAAAATATGTCCGAAATATCAGGATTTTCAGCGTCACCCCGCTCGATTAAATATTTTTAAAAAACTAAATAAATCTTCAGAGAGTTGTGGGAAGTGCTTGTAAACCCACCGGGATACTGAACAGGTCTGTTGGTAGCGGGTAAATGCATGCATGACGCCAAGATAACTTCACCGGGGTACTGAACAGGCCCGTTGGCAGCGAAGCAATGTCAAGTATATGAAATATTTTGACCTTAAATGTCCTTCATTCTGATCTGGAACTTCTTGGCAGGACACAGATATTAGAGTGGGTTAAATGACATCCTTGTCGAGGCTATGGAAGCCTGCTGGGAGTAGCAGCTCTGCCAATAGTATTGGAGATTTTAACCTTAATATCGTGACTCTCTTTTGTTAAGATTGCCATCAGTTTTCATCTTTTGAAATAACAAGCAATCTAAAATTGGAATTTTTTATGATTGATAATTATGTTCAAACAGTCTCTTGGTTGTTTTCAAGTTGAAGTTTTCTTGATTATCCTAATCTGGACTTGTTCGTTTGGCAGAGATAACTGCTTCTACCAGTGTGTCGCCATTGTTGGCAACCATATTAATCTTTATCTTTTTTACAAGCTGCCTACACAGGGTGTTTAAACCCTCATCACTCATCGCAATTTTTTAAAACGACATCATTATCCTTCGTTTTTTGCATACCTGCTTTTCATTTTCATTTTCACGACTGCACGCGTGAAAACCCACAGTTGGAATTCATGTTGATTACATCAAAGGATTAATGTTCATTTGGTTTATCATGAACCTAATTGTTTACATGGTTATAACTCCTTGACCTCAAACACACCATTGGTTACATATGTATCAAAAAAACCACCCATTTATGCATTTGACTATTGTTTATATGGTGTTGATTTATAAAATCTTTGACACAATGGTTTGTTTGACACATTGATTTTTGGGTCAAATTGTGGATATGCAATGGTTCATTTGACATTTTGATCAATTTTTTTTGGATATGCACTGTTATGATTTGCATGTACCATTACACCAAGGAGCCATTCCAAGTACAACCCGATATGATGTTAGTGCATGGCCTCGATCTACACCACTATCCTCGCACACATAGCATTAACGCTCCTCCCTTGCATTTCGAGTTGCCTTTGCATCGTGTTGGGGAAGCTTTGGGAAAATGGTTATGTTTCTATCTTGTCAAACCCTATCGCCAAATACCCTGTTGATTTTTTGCTATTATCCATGGATCCTGTAGTGAGAATCGAACCCAACGGTGTCCAAACTTTGTTATTGTTTGATAATGCCCGAGAGGACTTAGAGAGGAATGGTTGGCGGGTATTTGTTGAGAAGTTCGAGGGTTTTAACCTGGCAGTTGCTCAACAATTTGCGCTAATGTTCGATGGTTGCAGAGCCAAAATTAGATACGTCTAGCTTGAGTTAAACGAAGATTTCATTAGCTCAGCCACTGGTCTGCCATCCATGGGACAAAAATGGTTTAAAAACTCAAAGGTTGACGAAGTTCCCTAGTCACTGTTGTTTACCTCAAGGAATATTAACAGATGCGACAAAGGTATGCCCGTTACAGCTCTAAAACCTAGATGGCATGATTTGTTAGCTATTATCAAGCAGTTCGTTACCTGTGAGGGTATATATGGTTTGGTTTTCTTATACCACTTGCGGTTTCTCATGAGTTTTATCAATTTTCCCTTAAACATGCCATATTTTCTCCTTCGGAGTTTATACAAAATGTCAAAGCGTTTTAAAAGGGAGAAAGCCAACTCTAGACTGTTCCACCACTGTTTAATTAAAATTATCATGGTTCATCAGTTGAAGTTAAATGGCGATTGTTGGGACGCCTTCTTGTTAAGGAATGGTTTTACTAGTCCTGAAATAGGACAAGTTGACAAGTCCGTTGTTACAGAAACCCTCGTTGGGCATGTCATTCCCCCTCCTTTGCTCTTTCCCTCTGTTGAACCCTCGACCTACCCGAACACTACCCAACCCGACACCCTGCCTGATTCATATCCAAAAGATGGTGGTAGGCCTGTTAAAAAGTCTGCAAAGAAAAAGTGTAAAGTTAACAGTGATATCAATTACAAGGGTAAAAAGGTTGCGCATTGGTTTTCACGATTTGCCCGTAATAAACCTAAAGAAAACACAGACCAAAAACCAATTCTGTTAAGTGAAGATTCTGATTCCGAAATCGAACGGTTTCTAACCGAAGAGTATCCATACTCACATGGAATTTGCTCAGTTAAGCCCTATGACTATGTGACGAACCTCCCACCGTGTCTTAGAGACAACCCCTACTTCCCTGGGATCAAACTCGACAGAGAACCTACAAGTCAAATGAAAAGTTCCTCACTTGTTAATATACACTCTGTTCGTCCACAGTGCAACAAATGTCAGTCGTGGCTCGATCGGTATTACAGAGACGTCCCTTTGCTTTAGTCTCATATTAAGTCCTTGGAGGACCGAGTGAATGTACTAACTAAGGAAAACAACAGATTGCAAAATGTAGCTCAAGATAATGATAAAAGACAGAAAACCACAGGCTCTGCTGTCTTTAAGAATGTGGAGGCGGCCACTGCCATTGTGAATTCGAAAATAGCTTGATTAAAGCGAATCCCTGAATCTGAGGTATGGTATTTTAAAAGTAATTTTAAGATGATTTTGTTTTGTTTTGAATTATAATACAATATTTGTTTGCTCTAATTGCATCTATTTCTGTTTGGATTGATTTGATAAAACACGATTTTGGTTATAATAATAACTAGCTACAAAATCGTGAGATTCTGTAGCTAGTTACTAAAATTCGAATTCTTTGATTTTACAACTAAAATGCAATCTGAAATCATGTATTCTTGTGCGTTTACAGGTACATACGATTTCTATAGGATATTGGATCGCTAGTGGCATCTMTRAACATGCTATTTCTTTACATGGTTTTAGATTAGGATGTTAGTTTTGGATAACAACGGGAATTTGGGAGATTGTATTCCCCACAATTTTTGGAACAAATTTGATAATTTCCATAGGAAATGTTTTGATCCTATGGCCTTTATAAATGTATGATTTTGTAAACAAAGACCCATTGCTTCCTGGGAGTAGAAACTATGGATTAGTGATTAACAAACTTGAATGAAAGTGGATATTTGCACAACTTTAGCTTCAATATATCATATTTTTGTTCAAGTTTTGCTCATTTCAATTTGTAATCAAATTTTGACTACTTTAGATATCATGATTTGTTACAGGTTGATGTGATGGGATTTATATGGTGTCCATGTTTTTATGTCTCATATTTTATATACAACACTTAGTCTGTTCATATTTGATGATTAGAAGATTGATCTTCTTTATTCAATCAGCAGTTATATGCAAATTTTCATACTCAGATTTATCTTAATATGATCATTTGTCAAATTATAAATTGATGTTGCTACATATCTTACTTGTTCTGTCATTATCATTCAAAGCGTTATTTCTCATCATTTACAAGAAGCATTTGTAAAATCTGGTGCGGGTTGGCCTCATCAAACAAAAAACATAGATGCGATGCACAGGACGAATGGGAGATAATACTTCAGGTCAGTTTGCTAGTTTCATTTTATTAGTTTAACTAATATAAGAATTTCCTGTAGTCCAATACATTGTGTCGATTGTTATTTTTATTTCTCTATTAGATAGCTGCCATTTTATTTCTCGTTTGTAAAACTTATAAAAAATCAAAAACACTGAATGATAGTTTCGCTGTGATAAATCAATTTATATATGATTTCGCAGATTTTGATCAAAATTTGCATTTTGTGAATATTGTACATATAATAGAGATTTAATCATATCGATACACTGTACATTTAATAAGTAGGATTACTATTTTATAAATATTAATTAGCAAACTGTGAATATATATTAGATTTGTATATAGTTTGCAGCAGTTGTTTTTCACTTAGTTAGTTTCTTTAGTTTTGTTTTTTCACTTTCCTAGGACTTAGATCGGCCAACGGAGCCACTAAACTCGTCGGAGTGGATTAATACAAATGGCTTGGGTTATTTAGACAACCCCGGACCGGATTCACTCCTCCAGTTGACGAGCGGTCAATTTCGCCCATCAATAGGTTGTAACTTTTGCATACAATATTTGTTTTAGGCGCACGATATCCCGTTGGAAAGGTCTATATGATTACTACACATTTTGATGTTATTTATTATAGGTCATTTTGACCACACCGAGCCCTAAAAAATGTTGTGTAGGGCCTCAAAATGGCCCCGCAAGTCAGGGACCCAAAAACTAGGGAAAAACTGCCAAACTGGAAAACTGCTAAAATGATCCAGTTGGAATAGGTGGGAGGCCACCAAAATACATCTGGATCAATCCTCGCCCCTTAGGAAGCAATTTTATCCATTACGTTGAGTTCCCCCATCAGATGAGGAAATTTCTGCTGAATTTGGCATTGGGTGAGCCACTTGCCTTGGTGTAGTAGTTGGCCCTGCTTTGACAACTCGATAAAGTTGGATCCTTTGCTGGCAAGTTCCCTTGATATGTTTGTCCACAATATGATCATTGTATGCCTTTTGTATGCATTTGGGGTTGATCTCTATTGGTTTCATTTGTTCTTCTATCTCTGAGGTGTCCAATAATGGTGGGAAATATAGTAGAAGGATATCCATGTTGAACATTGGGTGCAAGCCAAGGAAAGGAGGAATGTTGAGCTCGAAAGAATTATCACTCACAGCCTTGGTGATGTTGTACAACCCATAAGAGAGTGGAGGAAGCTTTTGATGGGGTCTTGTAAAGTTATCTTTCTACAAGTGCAACCAAACTTTTTCGCCCACCTGAAACTTATGTGGCACCTGATGTTGATCCTGGCGCTGCTTGTACTTGTCATTGGACTTCTATAGGATATCCTAAAATTGTTGGTGGATGTGCTAGATCCGTTCAATGAAATGTCTATATGTCTTTGTCAACTTCAATTGCAACAGGATATGATTCATTCAAGGTGAACGCAAGGGGTAATGCAACATCTATGGGACCCAATGGTTGGAATCCCAACCCCACCTGAAAGGGGTTGTGTTCAGTTGAGCTATGCAGGGTTTGATTGTAGCTATGTTGAACATAGGGGAGACTCTCATCCCATGTCCAAGGGTTCTTGGAGTTATACATGCGCAGGATATGCACGATCATTTGATTTACGACCTTGTTTTTGCCATCTGTCTGGGGGTGGAAGGTTGTGGATTTGGTGAGCTTGGTGTCCAGTAGTGACCAGAGGCTTAACTAGAATGAGTTGAGAAAATGATTGTCTCAATCTGAGAAAATGGTTTGTGGGATTCCAAAATGTACCGACACTCATTCAAAGAAGAGATTGGTAGTGGCCTCTGCTATGATTCTCTTCTTGCAGGCAACCAAAATCACCATCTTAGAAAAGCGATCCACAACAAGAAAAAAACATCCATTTCCCCACTTGGTGGATGGGAGGTCCAACATGTAGTACATTGAGATTAATTCACATAGCCTATCAGGAGTAGGAAGAAGGGTGTATAGGCCATGTTTCTTAGTGGTCGGTTTGGCAATCGCATAGGTAGTGCAGGACCTGATATACTTATTGACCTCCTATTGAAGTTTCAACCAGTAGAATGTTTTCGCAACATTTCCACTATCTTTTCGACGCCGAAGTGTCCTTCCACTTGACTCTAGTGGGATTCCCATATTAGCTTCGTTCGCTCGCTTGATAGAAAACAACTATGGCCCAGATGACACAACAACCCATCGTGAAGATGGAAATTAGTGACAAATGCGTTTGCACCCAACATTTGGTGGGTGGTGGAAAAGTTCAGGTCTGTCTCATAGAGTTGGGGCCACCCAGATGTCTCGTGGCCACAAGAGTCTAACACCGTGGTGAGTGTCGTAATTGGCAGTCTGCTGAGGTAATAAGAGACACGGTTGGCGCTTCCCATTTTATACTTGATGTTGATGTGGAATTGTTGCAAGTACGTGGACCACTTCTGATGGCGGTCATTATACAATTTTCCTTCTGTTTGCATGAATTGTAATGGATTATGATTAGTGTGGATGATTGTTTCGTTCCCAAGAATGTAATGTCTCCACTGGTGGCATGCTTGCACAATGGAGTACATTTCTTTGTCATAATTAGGGTACTTATGGACATCATATGAGAGTGTCTCACTATGATAGGCCACATGGTGGATGTGATGAGTGAGGACGACTCCCACAACATAGTTTGAAGCATTTGTCTCGATCTCAAAGGCATGTTGCAGGTCTGGTAGTGAAAGTACTGGGGTTGAGAAAAAGTGTTGCTTCAAATCAATGAACTCTTGTTGTTGGGAATGACCCCACACAAATTTATCCTTACCACCACCCCTGGTTGCTTGGATGAGGGCCCATGCAATATGGGAGAATCCCAACACGAACCTGTGTTAGAAATTGGAAAGGCCCAAGAAGCTTTGAAGCTCAGTGAGTGTGGTTGGGGCTGGCCAATCATGAATGACTTGGATTTTGGATGGATCCACATGTACACCATGCTGATCAACAATGTATCCGAGGTAATTAACCTTGTCCACACCGAAGGAGAAATTTTCCAAGTTGGCATAGAGCTAGTGCTGCCACAGGGTGTGCAGAACCTGTTGAATATGTTGCAAGTGTTCTTCCCAAATATTATTGTAAATGAGGATGTCATCCAGATACACCACTACAAAAGTATTGGTGAATGGTCATAGGATATCATCCATCATCCTCATGAAAGTGGTTGGAGGATTTTTCAAACCAAAGGGAATGGAAAACCATTGAAATAGACCTTCCTTTGACTTGAAGGCGGTCTTCCATACATCTGTTTGTTTTATCGGGACCTGGTGGTAGCCAGACTTCATATCAATCTTACTGAATTATTCCCCCCCATGAGATAATCAAGGAGGTCGTCGATTCGGGGAATTGGGTATTGATTTTTTACTATGATTTTATTTAGGGCCCGATAATCAATGCAGAGTTTCCAAGTTCCATATTTCTTCTGTACCAACACGATTGGTCTCTTGCGAGGTGATGAGATAGGATGGATGTGCCCCTTGTGGAGTAGTTCTTGGATCTACCGCTTGATATTCTCATTCTCTAACAGAGAGCGATGCTAGACTGTCCCATAAGGCAGCGGTGCATCGGGGGTCAGATCGATGGGGTGCTTGACCTGACAGTGCAGAGGTACCCCAATAGGTGAGGAGAAGATATCTGAGTATTCTTCCATGACCTTATCCACTTGCTTATGCTGTGTGGAGAGGTTGGCCACAGAGACCTTGATGTGGCTACGATATTTCGCTCATTCTGAGAGTGAGTCATGAAGAAGACAAAATTACCTGTCTGAGATATAACCTTTCTGCATTGCTTGGTAGATATCAAGGAAATAACATTGGGTGGGACTGCCTCGGGTATCCTGTATAATTTCTTGTTCAAAGTAATAATAACACTGTGAGGCGTAGACTCATATACAACATGACATTTATGTAAATATGGTTGGCCCAAAAGAACATTACAAAATTTGAGAGGGGAAACATCACAAAATACCTCGTCTTTGAAGGGATTGATGTCATATGACAAGCAACATTGTTGGTTGATGTGGATGTCGCTTCCTTGGTGGAGCCATTTAATAGTGTAGGGCTACCAGTGAGGTGTTGTTGGTAGGGAAAGTTGCTTGACAACCTCTGTTGAGATGAGGTTTTTTTTTCTACTTCTATCAATAATGAAGTGCAGTGGGGTACCCTTCACCCACATATGTGAATAAAAAAGGTGCTCACCTTTCTCTGGATCATTTGGTTTACTGGGATGGAGATTAGTGGTAGCAACGATAGCATTGGGTTCTACATCTATGATCTGTCTCCCCATTTCTAGTTCTAACTTAGTGTTGGAACCTGCATATGATTCAGAGGCTTTGACCTCAGCCACCGACAACTGCTTCGAGTGACAATCAGTAGTGTTATGCCAGGGCATCTTATGGAAGTTTCACCACTTCCTGGTATCTTTATTTGTCTTTCTGATGTCCTTCTTTGCTTGTGGCCTACACTGGTTGTCCTGAGGTTGTCCATATTTTCTCTGTCCTTTTTTCTACGGGTTGGCCCCCCCCTTTCCTGTATTTTTCTGTGAGGGGTTCCCTGGCCCAATTTTTTGTTGATGATTGCAGCTATGTGAGACATTCTCCAGCTTACAAACTTGTGAGATGTGGATCATTCCAACTATGTTGGACTTTCTCCAGCTTGAAGACGTGAGAGAAATCCCCTAAGAAGGGTACATGGTTCCTATATGAGAAAGAACTGGAACATAGAGATGAACTCCTCCATTCAGAGAGTTGATAAAAACTCCAAATGATTATCCCATGGTAAAGGTGATCTGTTGAGTTGGATGTGATTGTGGCTGAGCACAAGGTGAATGTGTGAAATCCCAAAGTGTTGGGTGCATCATCATGAGAACATAAATGAAGATGATGTGTTAGCCTCCTCTGAGAAGCAGAGTTGAATATAAACTCCATATGAATCTCCTGTGTGATGCAGTGGGAAAGAAGATCTATTGAGTGGACGTGCATGTGGATGAGCACAAGTGAAAGTGTGGAGAACTAGTTCTTCTGTGTAATGTAGTAAGCCAGAGATATGGACATCCCTATGGATGTGCCCCTAGTGGATGAGCACTAGTGGGTGTATCAGATACCTTGCTATATTGTTCAAGAGTCAGACCTGCATGTAACCCTAATTGTAATGTAAAGGGTACAAGTCGACCCCACCTTAAGTTTGGAAATTTAAGCAATTACACCTTCTTGGGAAAAGTGTGCACCTCTCTTGGGATCTAGTCTTATAGGGTTTGAACACCCTCTTGTGTGCTAGGTATTTCTTGGTGATGAAGGTCTTTCTCTTGAAGAATATATAAAATGATTTGGTTGGGTTTTCTTCCCTTGTTGAGAAGGGTTTCCTAGGATACTTCATGTGTTCTTGTGCATGGTGCTTCTTCTTGTGATCTTGGTTGCTGAAATATAAATGATCATGGTTAAATGCTAAAATGGAATTAAATTCATGCTTAACCTTGCTTATTGAAAAATCAACAATTGCCGCGTCTTTTGTTTGAGCTTCTGCTTGATTTTAACAACATATCGGTAGGTTGCACCGAAGGATGAGATGAACAGAAAATCCATTTTATTTTGGATGTATCTATGCATACCACCATGATACTTGATCACCAGATGTCACTCAGAATATTTGATACTCAGATTGGTGCATAAGGTATGGAAGATATTTGTGAACTTGGGCACCGCTTGGTCTCTTTCCTGTCCCAGCATGGTCCATTTTGTGTACAGGTCATCATAACTTCCAACAGGGTAGTATTTTTCCTTAATATCATCCTTGAAGAACTTCCCAGGTGACTATGACTGTAAATAATGAAAGTTCCTCTATTTCCTTTTTCTCACAAAAAGTTTCCCACCAATATTTGACATGGGGGACGACTTTGAGGAGAGAAAAAGTAATCTTTTCTCTATTCAAGAAGTTATGGACAGAGAAATACCCATCTAGTAGATTCAACCATTTGTCTACCGCATCTGCATCTATCTGAACTTCAAATATAGGAATATCGAATTTGATTTGTACCTTGAAGGGGGTGATGACTCCATTTGAGGAAGATGTGTCTCATGTTGGTAGTCACCGAAGGATTTGCGCAAAACTATCCATCATCTCGTTCCTCTGTTGCGTGAGGGATTCCTTGAGCAACATTTTGAAGGGATCTCTTGTCTCATTGTCTTTATTTTATTCTGCCATGAGGGGTCATTTGGGCATACGAGAGATTTTGTCGTAAAGAAAAAACAAGCTCGAGGCCCCATTCTTTGTACCCTGACCTTGTTGGGGACATGCATTAAGAATGCAAGGAGAAAACCGCTATGATACCACTGATCCATAATATATTTGTAGAATGAAATGAATACAGATTATTATCAAAATATGCTTAACATAGAATAACAGATATACAATAAAACTGGTTTCTACTCAATAAGGAAATAAGCTAAAATTGTAAAATGCAGCGAAAACAAGCTTGTTAGAATGGTAGCGGCTTATCTTTGAGAAGAGATATGACGGTTGCACTCATTCAAAAAAATATTATTACAATGATGCTCTCAAGGAAGTTTTACAATAAATCAAAATGTCAAAAATCCTAGATATCCAAAAAACATGACCCTAGGAGATGAAGCGCCAAAAGTCATGTGGGCCCCGTTTGGGTAAGTTAGTACATCAACTTTCTAGGGTTGTAACTTTTGCATGCGATCTTCATTTTAGGTGCATGATATCCCATTGGAAAGGTCTATCTAAGGACTACACATTTTGTTGTTATCTATCAATGGTCATGCTGACTATCGCGAGTCCTAAAAGTATTTGTTTAGGGCCTCAAAATGGCCCCGCAAGTCAGGGACTTGAAAACTAGGGAAAAAACTACCAAACTGGAAAACTACCAAAATGAGCCAGTTGGAATAGATGGGAGGCCACTGACATCCATCTGGAGCAAGGCATGTCATGGCATGGAAAGGAAAGGAAATGCATGACATGGAAAGTCAAGGAAATGCAAGGCATGGAATGTCAAGGCATGTAAAAGCAAGGAAAGGCATGGCATGGCATGAAAATGAAAATGAATGGCAAGGAAAGGAAAGGCATGGAATGGAAAGGAATGGTATGGAAAGGCATGACATGGAAAGGAAATGCATGGTATGAAAAGGCATGGCATGGAAAGGCATGGTATTCCATGGAAAGGAAAGGCATGGCATGACAAGGCATGGTATGGAAAGGCATTGTATGGAAAGACAAGGAATGGAAAGTGATTGCAAGGCATGTCATTGCAAGGATTGGTATGGAAATGCATGGAATGGAAAGGCATACCATACCATACCATACCATAGCATGGCAAGGTAAGGCATACCATACTATACCATACCATTGTTGGATTACTGAGAGGGGGGGTGAATCAGTAATAGAGAAATTCAATCCTTTTTAGCCACAATATGAAAATGTTATAGCATTGTAGCATTATCATCCAATAGTTGCATAGTAAATAAACAATGAATAAAATGAGCAATCATACAAAAACACAATACACCAGTGTTTTTACGTGGAAACCCAAAGTGGGAGAAAACCACATAATGTGTTTTCTTATATTTATTTAAGAATTACATTCATTGGAAGCACCAAATTCCTTTGTTTTCTAGTTGCAACTGGGAGGAGGCTCTAACTCCCTAGTTTCTCAAGCTACAAACTGAGGGAAGCTCCAACTCTCCAATTATCTAGCTACAACTGGAAGGAGGCTACAACCTCCTATGTTCTCCAGCTACAACCAAAAGGTGGATACAAGAACTTATCCTTGCCCCGTCCAACCTCCCTAATGTAGAAGTAGAATGATGGAACCACTATCGCAATATCACTGTGAGATATACTGCTATAAACCTATACCAATCAACATGCACCAAAAAAACTGTACCAATAACCTGAACCATGCATCAACCTATACCTCAACCTATAATCAACTTGTACCATAAACAAGTGCATCGACCATGCACCAATATGTACCAAACAACTTGTAATCAATCTGTACCATAAACAAGTGCATCAACCATGCACCAACTTGTACCTTAACCTATACCATGAACAAGTGCATCAACCATGCACCAAACCTGTACAAATAACATGTCACAACAACCTGTCCAAACAACCTATCACAAAAACCTATCTCATCAATCTTATCAACCAAATCAGATCTACTCACCAAGATCAATCACCAATACAACTCTCAAATATGTGCATCAACCAAGCATAACAAAACAACTCATAATCATCACCAAGATCAATATGTGCTTATAATAATATACCAA
>ML817406.1:53742-78596 GCA_009831015.1 Picea engelmannii | reverse complement strand
CTTTATTATTTAAATACTTTCTTTTGTATTCACTTTGACTTATATTATACTCATCACTTCACTTTATTATTTACCTTCTAAAATCTCTTAAACCACTTTGACTACTTTGACCTTTTGGGGCTTCTAGATGACTCATGAGGGTTATCCAACTTCACATGGCCATAACTCTCTAACTGTGAGGAGTTATGTGACGTTCCACATACCACCAGAAATGGCATGACATGTACTATCCATCTGAAATAGTATTACCTACAAATATATCAAAACTCATACCATTATACATCAAACAAACTTGGGTCCATTACCTAAACCTTTGTTCCACCAAAATTCTCTACCAGACTTTCTTCAAGGGTTGACATCAATGACAACCAACCCAATTAATCAACAACCATGGAATGGAAAGGCAAGGAATACCATACCATACCATGCCAAGGATACCATACCATAGCATGGCAATGAAAGACATACCAATCCATACCATACCATACCATACCATGGCATGGAAAGGCATACCATACCATACCATACCATGCCAAGGATACCATAGTGTACCATACCATACCAAGGCAAGGCATACCATACCATACCATACCATACCAAGGCAAGACAAGGAATACCATACCATGGCATGACATAGATTGGGATGGCAAGGAAAGGAAATGCAAATCATGGCATCGAAAGGCATGCAAAGGCAAGGAATAACATGGCATGGAAAGGCATGGCATGGCATGACATGGCATATAAGGGCACAGAAAGGCATGGCATGAAAAGGAATGGTATGGAAAGGCATGGCATGGAAAGGAAATACATGGCATCGCAAGGCATGGCATGGAAAGGCATGGTATGGAAAGGAATGGTATGGCATGGCAAGGCAAGGCATGGCATGGAAAGGCATGGTATGGGAAGACAAGGCATGTAAAGTGAATGCAAGTGTAATACCCCTAGGATAAACCCCAAGTGTACATATAAATATAATTGTACTTTACTTATAAGCTGGTGAGTTGATGGAACAAGTTTGTTGGTTTAGTTCTATGAGCATCAAGTTAGTGTGCGAGAATATCACACCAAAGGAGTGCACATAGTTGTAAAATGATAAATCACATATTTTAATGTTTTGGCACACACCTATGTAAGTACACAGGAATGGCACACTGAAAGTGAAACAACTTAACCTATGTAGCGAGCACAAGTATAAGTGTGAAAGGATGGCACACTAAAGGAAAAACATGCAACCCTAGATTTAGTGTACACTGTCTTAGTGCACAGGTTTTGGAGGAAAGAGAATCCTTTGTATATACAAAATGTTGTAATGTGCACCTATGTAAGTGCGCGAGGGTGGTGCACTGAAGAAAGAGTACATACAACCCGAAAGTTTCACGCACACTCGTTTAGTGTGAGAGGTTTATGTTTTTGAGGTTGGTGAGCCTAGATACATAATATCAATACTTCTATACTAAGTTGTAAATTTAATCACTTATAATATAATGGAAATACATCCCTGCGACAAACCAACCATGTAAAAGAGTTTATGGGGATTAAATCCACTAGCTGATGTTAAGGGGTCTGGGTTAAAGGGGGCTTGAACCCAAAAATGAACATTATATTAATATTCTTAAAAACATAAAGTAAGGATATATTATTTTATCATAAGTCCTAAGGAGGGGACAAGTGGTTGAAGGAATTTCTCAACATGACAAGTGTCAAGTTGGGAACATGTCATGGACTAAAAGTAGTTCTCAACATGACAAGTGTCAAGTTGGGAACATGTCATGGACTAAAGGCAGTTCTCAACATGACAAGTGTCAAGTTGGGAACATGTCGTGGACTAAAGGCAGTTCTCAACATGACAAGTGTCAAGTTGGGAACATGTAGTCAAATAGTTTTGGAATTATTCCATTATGGTATCTTTTCATCCGGGATCATTTGACCATCATGAGAAGGGGGATCATGACCTAATTGTTCTATCATAGAACTGAACCGTGAGCTGAACTTGACTATTGTTGTTATTGAACCCGACTAGTACTATGATCATAATTCTATTGTTATCGTCACAAATATATGTACATTTCTTATCTTGGAGAGATAGATTGAAGAGGTGGGTTGTCAGGTCTGTTGGCATCAATATTTTTAGGGTAATCTTAGATTTTGTCTAAAGTTTAAAAAGTCATGCCATGATCTTGGGAAGATCAAGCCATTCCTATATGAGTCATAGTTAGTGTGTCAAGGTTCATGAGGTCAGTAATTAAATAAAGAGTGACTTGAATGTCAGTAAGGGGTCTAGCCATATGTTGGGTTGAAGGGTGTATTTTCTTTTTCATAAAACACCATCATAAAATGTAAAGAGTCAAGAGTGTAAAAGTCCATCTTGTTCAATTTGTAATGGTCCACTTTTTCCTAAGTCTTGAATCATATTAAAAAGTGGGAAATTATGTGCTAAGTTCGAGTCATAGGTTAGGGTGAATGTCATGTCAAAAGGTATTATGGTTCATCATCACCTTTCATGAGGTCAAAGAAGGGACAATCATGATATTCCATGTCATTTGTATCATTGCAAGCTTCAAAAGTGTACTCGTTGCGCAAGTTCACTGCGCAAGTTCACTGCGCAAATTCCTTAACTTTCATTGAAACGTCTTGTCACCTTGGATAATCACTTTCCATTTAAAATTTCATCCCTTGTCCATTCAAGAACGTATATTGGCCACCTTTTTGTCTTTATCCATTGGCTCCAAGACTTGTGCATAGTCCATAGCCTCTCCAACAATTTCCAAATATCTCTGTTATGCAAACTCCATTTGCTACACAAATGTTGTGTGTTTCCAGTCGCTAAGCAAACCCTGTGCGCCACCATTTTCTACGCAATCCTGTCACTTTGTTTTTTGTTGTGCACTCTTCATTCATTTCAATCACTATCTAAGATCCTTTCTTGGATCCCATTGAACGTTCATCCTCTGAAGGAATTTTCCGTTCAACCGGGTTTTCTTCATTCGATACAAGACCTAGCCATCCTAGTTTGTTGCGCAAGCTTGCATGCTGAGTGTGAAGGTTTTTTTTCTTTGAGTAGTTACTTTTGCAAGGAATACATCGCAAAACCATGAATTCATAGGGAAAGAAGAAACACAAGAGATGAAACATTTTCATATATGAACCCCAAGGGTTGAATTTGGTGAACTTAGACCCTGCATACATGGTGTCCTTTGAATAAGTTAGATGTAAGAGATTCTATGAAAATGTTCAGGGGTATAATGTGCAGTTGACCAAGCAGTTTTCTATGAAATTTAATGGTGTCAACACAACCATTGCAAGGGTCACTTTTCCACTATCAGAAGAAACCATATCAAATGCTACATAGATCCCTACACAGGGAGAGAAGTGGTTTAAAGGTATTCCCTAGATCCTTCGTTTTATATTGATTTTCTCAAACCTAAATACATAAATCAGAAAATTGGTGCCACCATCCCCAGGGAATATGTTTTGGAACCTTATCATAATATTTTGAGGGTAATCCATAAATACTTTATTTGTGACGGTAGGTTTGACAGGGTATATCAATACCACATAAAGCTCCTTATGCATTTCACAAGGAAAATCCCCCTAAAATTACCCTTCTACCTATATAGAAGCCTGAGGAAAATGACAGATACAGTCCAAGCGAGTCTTGACCAGCTAAAGAGTATCATATTCCACTTTTCCTTGGTGAAGTTGGTGGTGGTTGAAGAGATTAGAAAGTTAAACATGGATTGGTATTCCCTCTTGACCTAAAAAAACATTTCCCTGGATCCTAAAGGAGATACCCCCTTGTCTTATGAGAAATCAACATCTCATAGTTCAGGGGTGAAAAGAGGAGGTGTTGCTAAAAGAGGAAAAGGAAAAGAGTTGGAGAATCCATCACCTAGTCAGCCAGTCTTGAAGAAAATAAGAAAACTACAATTCATTGATGAACCCAAGGAGACACAGGCTTCCAGTAAACCACTCACCAGGTCATATGCTAGGATATTTCCCATACCCACAGTTCAGACAAAGTTTTTTGAAGTGGAAACCCAGGAGATGGACAAGGACCAAGTGAAACCAGGGGAAAAAGGTTCATATTTCAAAGATATGTAACAACAAATCAAGAAAATTTAGCATATTATAGCCCAAATCTACCATGAAAACATGGATTTGAAAAGGAAACTAACAAAGAAGACTTATGAAGCACAAAAAACATAGATCAAATCAAGTCCTATGCAAGAAATGTCAAAGGGAAGGAAGATCAGGAAAGGTCCTGAGAGTATTGTTGCATCCAAACCCAAATCACCTCTGACAAGGTCCTTAACCAAGAAGACTAGTCTAGACATACATGGCAAGCAAGCAAGAAGTCAGAAATATCCTACTTCACCCACAGAAGGAGAAAAGAACATAAAATGGCTAAATAAGTAGATAAGAGAAACTCAACACCAGATCATCAATCTTAGGGAAGAAAAGTGTTGATGGGCGAAATTGTCCGTCCATCAATTGAGAGAGTGGAACCAATCCGAGGTTGTCTAAATAAACCAAGCTGTTTGGAATGAACCACCCTGACGGGTTTAACAGCTCCATTGGCCGCTCTAAGATCCTAAGAAAACCAAAGAGAAAACTAATCTAAACTAACTAATCTAACTAAAAACAAATAAAACTAACTAAAACTAACTAAAACAAACTAACTAAAACTAAATACAAGAAACTAAACTAACTAAAACTAAATAAAAACAACTAATACACTAATCTAATTAAAACAAATTACTAAATAAGTTAAACTAAAACTAAATATAAACTACTAATTACTGTTATACTAACTCTTACTAAATAACCGTCTAGCTACTAGTTATAATACAACTTATTCACAAATATACAATATACACAAATGGCAGATTTAAATAAAACCTGTAAAACTCTTATGCTTTCTGTCCTAAGACAGTCAGAGATATTTTTGATTTTTTGATTTTATGAATAAGAAATAAAACTACTGAAATTAAATGATCTAATATACTAACTCTACATATATCTAACTAAAATTATAACTAAACTAAACTTCTAATAAATATACTAAACAAATGACAAACTGACCTGGAAACACTCCTAATTTGTCCTGTGTATGATGACTTCGAAGCTGGTCGGAGGAAGGAAACTCGCACCGGTTGATCCAGAAGATTTTCGTAAACGATTGGCTGTGTTACTCTTTGAGTGGTTTATAGGACAAACAAGACATAAAAAATCATAACAACTATATGATTATAAATCTCTGCAATAAGGGAAACCTGTTATGCAAAAACTTATATTTGATAATTCAACTTATAAAGAAGATAAACCCGTCATTCACAAACTGAATTAAACAATTGTTATGTATTTTATAAACTTGGAAGAAACCAGATATGGATTACAGTGATTAAAATTATATCATTTGCACATGATTAAGATAGCTAAAGTAGTCATTTAACCAAATACAAATTGATATACACAACATGAAACAAAATATTGATATAATGAGAAGCTAAAGTTGTAACAAAACACCAAATTCTGCCTCAGTCTGTATTAAAACTCTATATCCTTGTTCTCCCACGAATGAGGATGATTATTACACAAAAATAATAAGTATTTATAAGTCTCTCCACAGGGTAAAACCTCCCTCTGAATAATATCAAACTGTTTTACATAATCTGGGAAGATATTCCCAAAATCAACTAAACTAGGAAACTAAAATGCAAGTGAAATATTCCAAATATCCTCTAACTGCTCATCAAATCCACTGCAATTTCGAATTGACCTGTAATGGACCAAAAATATCAAGTTAGAAAGATATTTCATTAACAAAACAATAAAAATCTAATCTTACAGACTTAGCTACAGAATCATTTGATTCTGTAGCTAGTCTAAAATAGCATACAGGACCAGATAGAAATTAGATGAAATCTTTTTTTTTTTTTTAAAGAATCAAATCCAATTTTATGTTAATAAACATTAAAAACAAATCACTAATGACTCACATGATTTTATCATTCAATTTAAACAAAATCAAAAGTGATTCACTCGAAACAGGGGTAAGAGTACTCTGTTTCACAATTACCATAATTAGGTCGAACAGTAACAAGACTGTCCCATATCCAATTAAAATCAAATAAGATCAAAATCCAATAACCAAATAGAAAGACAAGTATGCTCTGTTTCGATTTCCATCAAAGTCGGGTAAACAGAATCGAAACCAAACAGTTTTACAAATCATTTCACATCCAATTCGAAAATAGTGCAATCAAGCAAATCATATGCAACGTTGTGTTTTTCCAAAACATGAGATATGATTAGATCAAAATAGGATTGTTTTTCAATTATCATAACTGTTATGGCTCAAACGGTTTGCACCACAGGTGGATTAATTCAGACAGATACGTGAACCAATTCATATAAAATCATAACCAGATTGATTCGACTTTGACCACAATCACTATAGAATTAACATAAGTGATAATTGGTAAAATGTGCAAATAAACTCTATTGGATTTGAAAGAAATGGTTAATTCCAAACAAGTCACGATAGGGTTTAATATAGAAACAAATCATGAATCAAACTCATTTCACAAATCCACTTGAAACATAATATCTATCGCAAATACGAATTCAACTGATAGCAGGGTCGATCAAACCCACGAGAATCAACCAGCTAGTTTTTTTACATAACCGTTACGAATTGTTTTGGATGTGTTTTAATGGGATCACATTGAGAATAGTCTGAATTGTATTCCTGTAACAGTTAACCATATGACAATTGTTGCCAACCATAACGTATACATTATAACCAATTTGAATCAAAACTTGATTGTGTTCAAAATTGAAATGCGAAACAGTTTGTGTCTATAATAGATACAACAACTTCAATTAGAAACAGAACATCCAAATTAAGCTAAATGAAACCAATCAAATCCATACTAAGATCCAATCAAATCAATGAAAGAATCCAATCGAAACTAAACTGGGAAAACAAATTTCATTAATTAAAACATAACTATGTACACAATGCATATAATGTGACAGAGCAAATTCACGCTGTAAACATAGTTGTTCGAAAGAATTCAAATTCGTTATATAAACAGGTGATAGAACATACCAGTGAGGCTGCTCAAATTATGCCAATTTTGAATTCACGGCCATTGTAGCTGACTCCACATTTTTAAACAAAATAGATCCTGTCGTCCTCTGTTTCTTATCAGTGGCTTGGAATTTTCCCTTTTGATTGGTAAGCCGTGCAACTTGGTCCTCCAAAGAATGAATTCTGGACTGTAGCATTGGTACATCAAGATAATACCTCTCTAACCATGAGCTACATTGATCACAGGATGACACCGTAGGTTGAGGTAGAGCAGGAGAGGGTTTTGACGAATCACCGGGGGTTTTACAAGGCAGCTTAATGCCTGGGTAATTAGGGTCGTTTTGCAAGCAAGGTGGTAGGTTTGTCACAAAGTCATATGAGGGTTTGGCGCACAGACCTTTCGAATAGGGGTATTCACTAGCCAAGTAACGCTCCACTTCCGAGTCAGAGTCTTCACTCACCACAATAGGGTCATGGTTGACAGGAGGTTTTGGCTTGTTCCTTGCCATTCGAGAAAGTAGACGGGCATTCTTTTTTCCTTTGGCGTTTGTAGTAGGTTTGTCTTTAGGCATTTTAGCCACAGGCTTAACAGTTTCGACATCCTTGGTCATAGAGTGGGGTAGGTCGATAGGTGAGTCGGGTAAGGGTTTAGGTAACAAAATACTGTAGGGTACCGGGGGTACAGACTTGCCCTCACTCACCACAGGTTTGTCAACCTGTGGAGGGTTTGAATCCTCAAAATCATTGCGAGTAAGAAAATCGTTCCAACAGTCTCTGTGTAACCCCAAATGACAGACGACAATAATTTTAACCAGCCCATAGTGAAAAAGGTTGCTATCAGCCTGGTTCCTTTTGTATCTCTTAGACATTTTAAACAGGCTTCTATGCAAGTAATAAGGCATATTAAGCTCATAGCCCATGAAAACCATAAGCAAACGAAGGTGGTGTAAGAAAACAAAACCATACCGACCCTCGCAGGTGATAAACTGTTTTATTATCATCAACAAATCATGCCAACATTGCTTGAGCATGTTCGCGGGAAAACCTTTGTCAAAGGAGCTAACCTTAGGCGACTGGAAGAGCAGTGTCCAAGGGAACTCTTCCACTTTACAATTCTTGGACCATCGTTTTCCAGTGGCAGGAAAACCCGTAGCTAAACTGATAAATTGCTCGTCAATTTCCAATTGAACATCCCCGACCTTGGCTCGATATCCATCAAAGGTTAAAGCGAATTTCTGAGCAACGCAGGGGTTAAAACCATCAAACTTTTGTATGAACGGGAGCCATCCAAATTCCTCAAGGTCATTGTGGGCACTATCGAACATCAACAGAGCATGGCTACCATTGGGTTCATTCCTTACGATTGTATCCATGGTGCAAGCACACGGTGAGGGTTTGGGTCGAAATTACCAACACACAGGAGCAAATTCGTTTGGGCTAACAGCTACGAACGATCAAAGGGGAAGCATTAATGTGCTGCAAGGGTGGTGGGATTATTTACCGCCATGCATAATAGTAATGGCGAAGTACAACCTCTGTTCAATCAATCATAATATAGTTCAAACCATATTATTCGGCCAACCCAAGAATCAAACGGTGGATGCTATACCAATGTGCCATTGTATTATTTCAAACCATGAATGTTCAATGTGAAATCAAACCCAAAAGTTAAATATGTGCCATCGTATAAGTGTGTAATCAAACGTTTATAAAACATTGTGACAATCGATTTCATAACATTTGACAAGCCAAGAGCTTATAATAATAAGGATCACATCATATAAAAACAAAATAAACCATGACCCCTATGCAATCTGATGACTAGGCAAGTCCCAAACAATATAAATCTATATGCTCGATGTCTTACCAGTTTAAGTTATGCAACCAAAAATGTCCAAATAGGCATAGTTTGAAAATTCATTTAGCCACACAATAATAAACCAAAGGTAAATGCCTTTCAGAATATCAATGAGAAGATCATGAAGTTCAAATAACGATGGAGGAGTTTTCACGCTTACAGTCGTGAAAACTAAATTGAGACCAATTTGCAAGTGTCGCAAGGGATGAAAATATCGTCTATTTACAAAATGCGATAGTAATTTGAAGTTCAGAAGTTATAGGTGTAGGCAGCTTATAGGGCAATGGAAAAAATTGAATTGGCTGCCAACAAAAAGATAATATCATAGGAAGGGATCATGAATCATTACAAGGAATGCAAACCAACCATAGACAATGCATGTGCAGTCATTTCTAATGTTCAGTCAAATTTGAAGAGGAATGCAGCGTTGTTCAGGAAGGTGAGAAATTCAAAGAGACATAACATGTCATTAAGAAAAGAAAACAAGGCTTTAAAATTACAATTGAAGTTGGATGAAGAAGCCACAGACAGGCTAAATCTCCTTACTGAAGTTGCAAAAATATGAGTGAGGAAGCCTTATTTTTGTCTTTTTTGAGCATGGAACCATGTCAAAGGTTTGTTCACATCATTAAAACTATGTAAAACATACATTTTGATGTTGATGAAGGGTCGTTTCATCAAGGCGATGACATGAAATATTTGTTGTGCACAGTTTGTTGTCTTAACTAAGAAATAGTCATACACAACACTTGCGTAGTGAATATTCGCTATGCAAATGTTGTAAGCTCACCTGATCAGAAAGGAGGACATTTGATGAAAGGCATACAAGTTTTGAGGAAGATGCATGGTTCCCAGCCTTTACTGCCACCTAGATTCACATGAGAAACCACAAAATGGGCATTCACTACACAAAGTCGCTATGCAAATGTTGTAGCCAACACTTGCGTATAAGTAACCAGAATTCGCTACACGAGGGTGATAGAATTGTCCAACAGTGCACATGACGACTCGAGGCACCCCCTAGATGGACTTGAAGACTCATGAAAACCACATGGTCATTTTTTTTTCAATGTCTATGATTGTAAAGGATATTTTGGTCATGTTATGATTGGCAAAATCAGATTTTCTATTTTTAGTAAATCTTGTTGTCCTCCTTGAAAGAAACCATATCCATGATTCTAGGATGTAGTAGTTCGAACCCTGGCAACCAACTGTGGCATTAGTTTTCTATATATTTTGATCATTTTTATGTAAAGAGGGGAGAGTTGGCAGAAGTATAGACATCTTGATCTTCATTGTAATTTTCTGAATTTAATAGAAATACAAATGCATAAGTCTTGAACTCTTATGAAAAATATTCTAATGGTGGTGATATGAATATTGTTCTCTTATCTTTATATGTATTTCTTGTGTACTTAATTTCATCTTCACTTTTCTTCTATTTAAATTGGATAATTAAGGGTATAGAATTCATTGAATGGTGCTCTAGGCTTAAGTGATTTAAACTTTGTTTATCTTCTTAACTAAGGTCAGAATTCATCTTTCATGGTGCTCTAATTTTGTTATGTGTTTCTGTACCTCTTTCACCCTACATAATCAAACTCAAAACTGAAAGTTCATCAACTCATTTATCCTTTGTTCCTATGAGAGTTCTACCTATGAGTCATTGTTTTCTTTTGTTTTCAGGGGTTGACTCCATAGCACTAGAGATATTATACCTCCTTTCCAACAAACCTTGAAAAAAATACCTCAATCATCCAAACCTAGCCATTAGTTCAAAAGAATTATATCTATCATAGATCAAGTCTCATAGAGATCCCTCTCTATATTAGAAGGGCTAGATTTCAGTCTTAAAGTTGGTTTGTAGGTTACCTTTTTAGATTGTTTCTTCAGCCAAAAAATTTACTCAGTGAAAGCTACCATCCTATTCGGGAAGAACACCAATGTTTCAGTTCTAAGGTCTAAAAGAAGTAGACACTTAGACATATATTGGTTGTATTTCTACTTTGGCAACTCCACTCATCAGAAAACCATTTTGAAGGTGATTCCACTAGCTGAAGAATCCATAATTTAGCTTTCATGGCAACTTCATTGTTCAAAGAGCTTGGAGTATGAAGAGTTTCTTGGCTTCAGAATGGAAAGCTTAGCTTTCAATCTAGGTACTTTATCAAACAAAACAAAAAGGTTAGTGGCAGACCTTGTTTCTTTTCAAAATTTCAGAAAATGGATTGATATTTCTCCTAAGCATCAATTGTGTGAAGATATTTGTTCAACTTTGTTATCTTATTTGGATTCATGTCACATTTTTATTCAAGAAGATAAGATTATATTTTTACATAATCTCATTATGGAACTAGAGGAAGAACATGAAAACTAGTTGGTTCAAAGAAAGTCCCAGGATTTTCTTTGTTTTGATCAACAACAAGAAGAGAATGAATCGAAGACAGATGAAACATTACTAGATGATTCAGAGCAGTGTAAAGTAGGATATGAGGCTGCAATGGCTCACATTCACAAGCATTATGATTCCAGGCCTAGAGTTAATAGTCCAAAATTAATTCTTCCTGTAGTAAATTAGTTTTCAATTGGAAAGCAACCATAAAACAAGATAAAGATGTTGTTAATGATTTTTCACATCTTGAAGTGATAGATTCAAAAATCATGGAAATCCAAAAAAAAAAATTGATGTCTTTTCATATTCAGAAAGGGAATGAGTTTCACAACTCACAGTTGAAACAATTTGTTCAAGTAGTGAGCACATATGAACTCTCCAACCTAGACAACCAAATTGTAGAATTTCTTGATGATCAACAAAAAAATTTGATTTCAATAATCGTGTGGTTGTCTATATGGAAATATTTTTCAGTTTTAATCCTTAGCTATGTTTACACTGTGAGGAAATTTTTTATTATCTTTTTCCATTGTCATTACATTGTATGTTTCTGGTGTGGTTTAAACATGTTTAAGGAGTCAAGTTGTTGAATTGGTTACTTGATTGGCTATATTGGATATTTTATATCACTTGATTCAACCAATTTTCTTACATATTAGAGTAGATAGGAGTATGAATATGATCAACATGGTGAGCATTTTTCAGATTAGATTTGCAGTGTGTGATTTTCAGCTTCAAGTTTCAGTTTGCATTTGGTTTCGGATGAAGGATTGATATAGGTTGCAATCTTTGAGATGGGATCAACCCAATGGATTAGACACTTGGTCTACGTTCTTTGTCACCTCACAAGGAGGACACCATCCCCAATTGGAGCCAGATGTTGTCACATGAAAAATTTAGAATTTTGGCATAAGAGAAATTGTGCTCTAAACAAAGAATCATCATTAGGTTCTTGGATTTTCTGCAGATATAGAGCAAGTTCCAGATTTCATGGTTTTTTTTTCCAACCTTCTAGTATTCGAGATCTTTTTTACAATTAAATTTCATAATTTCAGGCATCTCTCAACAGTTCAAGGATAAGAACATGGCATAGTTGGCAGCCATATCCTCATTTTTTAGAAGCTCAAATCCATCCAAGACAAGTTCCAGATGATAGCTTCGATCATTTCTAATCCAAAGAGATATGCCTATCAAGCTTCAACATTCATGATCCTTGGAAGCCTATTCCATCATTATTGCATCTTAATTTTATTTTTAGTATGTAGATTGAGTTTGATTCCCAGAAATCATGGACAGTTTGTTAATGTAATAGTCTATTTATTTTATGATTGGATATAGTGGAGGGAGGATCGAGAGAGAACTGGGGGGAGGTTCGTGTTGGACCAGAGAGAAAGACTTTGTTGCTATAAATTTTTTGAAGCTTCATCTTAATATCAAAAGTGCAGAAGTACAGGTTCTTCATAGAAAAGATTCATGAAATAATGTATTATGCAGTGTGTTTAATTGCTCTGTTTTTTCCTCATTCCATTCAAGATTCATATGTCATTTACTTCTTAGTCTTGGACTGTTATGTGTTTTGGAATTCATCCATCTGTTAGATGCTCCATTTCATGTATAGTTAAAAATTAGTTTTTTGCACAAAATTGAAAGTTCATAATTCATCCTCTATTAGATGCTCTGTCTTGACAATCCTTTGCTTGTAAAAACTTCAACTGATTTATACAAAGAATTCACTCGTTGATAAGTTATATTTGTATAATGAATATGTTTTATTTACATTCTACTACCACATCTTGATCAATACTTTCATTGCATAAGAATTATTTACCTTTCCTTTGTTCCTTGATTTTCCAATCACCAATCACATATATTATTTGTATGAAAAAGATAGAGTCCATGCCCAATTTTTCCTTTTCCTGATCCAACCAATTAACCAAAAACCCAAAACCTGTTAAATTTACAGATCTGACCTCTGTATGAGCATCATTGATTGATTTTGAAATAATTTAAGGTTGAGAGAGACCTCTTTGGTTGAAGGGTTAGAATTCAACCTAAAGATTGGTTGTAGTTACCTCGGGGTTGTTTTGACACAGCTCAAAGAAATTACTGAGTGATAACAAGGCCCATGAGACACTTTATTATCTCCAGGTGAGATAATTTATGAGACATGTTGTTTGGCCCATGGGAGATTGTATTCTCTCTAGGTGAGATAATTGCTGGGAATTATTTCCCAAGGTGCCAAACTGCAATGACAGGGCTCTGAGATTTCCTGTTCGACCTGTTGTTGAAGCCTTGGAAGGTAAGTGGCATATTTGAAGGAATGTTGAGAAGAGAAGGGGCACACTTCCTAGGGTGGGATAGGCATGTGGGGAATGAGAGACTGTAGGTTGTTAATGTGAATTGGCATCTGTGACAAACTTTCCTATGTTTGAGTCACATGTGACTGAGTTACCCATTCTTGATTTCATGTTGAATGAGATACTTTATTTTGGTTGGGAACCCTTACCCAAGTGAAGTTTATCCCCAGCTCGGCAGTGACCCACTGTTGAGATTTATGAACAATGTAGTCTAAAGATGGGAGGAATGTGGATTTTTTGTCCATAGTTGGTGTCTTTTATTCAAAGATAAGTGCCAATTTGTGTGTTTAATCATGTTTGCATTAATTATTATTGAGCTTAGGTTGTTTATGATATATGTAAATTTTGTTATGAATGTGTATAATTATGTTATGAATATGTAAATAATCATGCATGGCAGAGTATCTATTGTTTTAATAAGTGACAGAGTTGTATCGGAGCAATTCCAATTGAATTGATGGTAAATTGGTATCAGAGCTGATGACAAGAGAAATTAGAAGTTTTTGGTGTGATGTGCCCAGCCTGGGTGGTTGGGTACGTTACAAATTGGTATTAGAGAAATAAATTTTTTAAGTGGCATTACCCAACAGGTGGTTGGGGGTGTTACAAATTGGTATCATAGCCCAATTTTCAACATTGATCCTAGATGGGTTGAGTTAACATCATGTCGAAGTAGATTTTGGCAGAGAATTGAATTCATAAGTGGTCAAATTTTCAGTTACAGTGCATCCATGATGGAAATTTGAAGCACTTGAGTGAAATTGGGTAAAAGCCCAATTTTTTGTTGTTAAATTCATGAAGAATTTGGGGAAATTTGGTTATGTGATTTGGGGGTGTTACAAATTGGTATCATAGCCCAATTTTCAATATTGAGCCTAGATGGTTTGAGTTAACATCACGTTGAAGTGGATTTTGGCAGAGAATTGAATTCAGAAGTGGTTGAATTTTCACTTATAGTGCGTCCATGATGGAAATTTGAAGCACTTGAGTGAAATTGGGTAAAAGCCCAAATTTTTGTTGTTAAATTCATGAAGAATTTGGGGAAATTTGGTTACATGATGAGATACCCTTGATTCTAATCCATGTTTAAGAAAATTTAGATAGAAATCCGTTGAATTTGAAGTTACAGAGAAGCTAAGATAGATTGAGCATAATTGTTTAAGTAAGAGTTAAAATTTGTGAAGGAATTTGGAAACATTTGCACCAGAAATGCCAACCAGTGTGACACACAATAATTTGTTGTTGCATAGGTTCAATTTTGGTATACTGCAATGAAATTGAGAAAATTACATGATTGCAGAACGTCCAAGGTGGAAATTTGTTGAGAATCGGGAAAAGCCCCAATTTTTGTAGAAACAAATATGGAAACATCAGTTAAAGATCGAAAATGGTGTGCACGCTAAGTAATAGTGATCCACATAAATTGAAGGTGCATAGGAGTGCACATTAGAATTCGGGTATTGTACTATATGGATTCAATGATGTGGAAAAATAATTTTGCAAAGGTGTGTACGCTAAACATTGGCCTTGTACAGAAAAGAAGGGTGTACATGATGTCTACACTACATTTTGGTATTGTGTTGTGTATAAATGGTGGTGTGCGCAAGAAATAAGTGTGTGATAAAGTGTGTTGAAGTTTGGCATTACATGGTGTAGATTTTTTGGAGCACGAGTAATAATGTGATGCACATAGTGTGCATTTGAACTATTGGCAGAGTGCAATTCAAATATGTGGATGTGTGCGCAACGGTGTACTATCAGTGTGCGACACAAAAGTTGTGCTCCATAAATATTGGCACGAGACAAAATAATGGTGCACTAGAAGAATATTGGTGTGCAATATGAACACACTAAACCCTAGTGTGGTGTGGTGTAGTACAGACAGTGCATGTAGAGTATTTGTGTGGGACACCAAAGAGTGCCAAGTAGAGTATTGGTGCACCCCATAAATATGTGCACATTGGATAGTGGTGCATGGTGTATGCGCTATGTTTTAGCATTCAGTGTGTAAAAATGGTGCATGCTAATAATTGAGATGTAGCGCATGCAAAATCAATTGGGTAGTTCATCTTCCCAGGAAATCAAAAGAAATAATTATGATGTTGTATGAAGACATAATTGTACATCATTTCATGATTTGTTAAATTGTTTAGCCTAACAAATTTTGTTGGCTGCACATTTTGTAGAGTTAACAACAATTAGATCATAACAGGATCAACACAAGTTTAGAATCATGGAATATGTGCAGGGGATTTTCAACCATGAAGAAGAGATCAGAGGAATGTATGTCAATATGGGTAATGAAAATACAAATTCAAATGGACATGGAGAAGGTAATGAAGAAAGCATGAACTTGGTAGAAACCATAAAAATTTTGCAAAGGGATGTCCTGAGTCATAAAGTTGATAATGAGAGGCTTATGAAAGCCAAGGAGAAGTAAGAATACTTCAACATTAAGTTGATGCAGAGCTTGGACATAATAGAGAAGAAGATGGATAATAAGACCGAGTCAAGCATATCAAGGAGCCATAAGTATCATGATAAGAGGGAAAGAACTACGTGCAACAGAAGTGATGGCAGGAAGCACCATCACTCTCCAAGGAATTCAACTAGGAGAGTGTGTAATAGTTCAAGTCCTATCAAGAAACCTAATAATAGGTCTGGGGTGGATGAACTTCAGGGGGAAATGAAAAAAATCAAGCCTCCTACTTTTTATGATGAACACAAGAAGGATGAGGATGCAAAGACTTTGCTGCTAAACATGAGAAAGAATTTTTAGTTGCATAACTACTCTTCACTGGAAGAAAGTAGAATTGGTATTTATCAACTCAAGGGAAAAGAACTAATGTGATGGGACCAATATGTGCAGGTAAAACACATTGATGAGAAGAAGGTGACTTTAATAGAATTCAAGAGGTATTTTCAAAGGAAATACATGACTAAGAGATACTATGACAAGAAAATGAAAGAGTTCTTTGAACTCAATCTTGGGAGTACGACCATACATGAGTATGAAAGAAGGAATTTAGAACTGTTGAAATATGTTTCCTTCATCAAATATGAGTAAGTTAAAATTTAGGGATATTTGAGTGGGATTCCATCATTTATCAGTGGCAGATACAATATGATGACCCCAAAACATTAGAGGAAACAATAAGAAGGGCTAAGAGCCTTTATGATCAACAAAAAGGGAAAGCATCTTACCAGAAATCTTGGGAAGACAATAAGAAAAGCAAGATGGAATAGAGGAAGAAAGGGAATAAGCCACCATTCTTCATAAATAAATATAAGAAACAACCAAATTCTAAATAATATAGAATGACAGATTCATTAGGGAAAATGCCAAGGCCACCACCTATTCAATGTCAGGGTTGTAAATGAGATCATATGTATAGATATTTCCCTCACAAGAGTGAAAGAGTGAGGTCTGTTCACAATGTTTATCAAGATGAAATAGTGGAGGACATGGGAAAAAGTGTACCTAAGATATATGAAACCTTAGACAACAAGAAAGTTGAGTTTCATTCACACATGATTGAAGTAGAAGGTAAGATAAATAAGCATCCCATTGCTATTTTAATTTATTAAAGAGCTAGTCATAGTTATCTAGATCCTAATATGGTGGAAAGATTTCATTTGCCAAGAGGTAAGATTGGAAAACCTTGGATGGTGCAACTAGATAGAAGAGCTAAGAGAAATATTAATGAGATGGTCAAATCATGTCCAATAAACATGAATGGACCGAACACCAGTGCAGAGTTGAACATCATACCTTTAGATTCCTATGATTTCCTAATTGGTATGGATTGGTTGGACCAATGCCATGTTTTCCTAGATTTATATAGCAAAGAATTTCCTTGCTTGGATGAGGAAGGCAACTTAAGAACAATACAATGGATTCTCATAGCATCAACTATAAGAAATTCAATCTCAGCCTTGTAGATAAAGAAGATTTATAGGAAATGGTGTCAAATATTTGCCATGCAGATGGAAAAGAGACCTAAGGATAAGGTGTCGGATATTGAAGATTGCACAATCCTAAAAGGGTTTGGAGATGTATTTAAGGAGATACTAGGATTTCCACCCAAAAGAGATATCGGATTCTCTATCAATCTGATGCCTGGATCAACTCTAGTATCTAAGACTCCTTACAGGATGAGTACACCTGAACTGAAGAAATTGCAAATGCAACTTGAAGAGCTTCTAAAAAGTGGTATAAACGCCCAAGTGTGTCACCTTGGGGTGACTCAGTTTTGTTTGTAAAGATAAAGGATGGAAATTTGAGACTTTGTATTGACTTTAGGAAGTTGAAAAAGGTAATTGTGAAGAATAAATATCCTTTTCCAAGGTTAGATGACCTCTTTGATCAATTGAAAGATGAAAAAATATTCTCCAAGATTGATCTCAATTTAGGCTATCATCACGTAACAAGAAAAGAAGAAGACATAAACAAGACTACTTTCAAAACAAGGTATGGCCATTATGAGTTCACAATGGTACCATTTGGGTTAACGAATGCACACATTGTCTTCTTGTGTCTCATGAATGGTGTATTCGTGAATTACTTGGAGAAGTTTTCCATTGTATTCTTGGATGAAATTCTTATGTATTCTAAGTTTGAATAAGAGCATGAGCAACACTTGAGAATGGTGTCATAGATATCGAGGGAGTGCCAATTGTATGCCAATTTGAGCAAGTGCACATTTTACGAGAAGAAAAATCATTATTTCCGTCATATTGTTTCAGAGGAATGGATAGCATTAGATCCTGAAAAGATAAGGCCATTGAAGGTTTTCCAACACCAAGAAATGTCTCAGAGGTGAGATCATTCATGGGTATTGTAGGTTACTATAGAATATTCATTGAAGTATTCTCAAATATTTCACACCCAATTACTTCTTTGCAGAAGAAAGGTGTGAATTTTGAGTGGAAACAAGATTGTGAAAGAAGTTTTCAACACCTAAAGCATTTATTAACAAGTGCTCTAATACTGAGAAATTATGATCCAACTAAAGACTTCATTGTATTCTTTGTTTCATGTAAAGAAGGATTGGGTGGAGTCCTTAGTCATAATGGTTATGTGGTATTCTATGAATCAAGGAAGTTGAAGGAGCATGAAAGGCATTATGGAACTCATGATTTGGAGTTGGAAGCCATAGTGCATGCCTTGAAGATGTGGAGGTACTACTTCACGGGGAAAAAAAATTGAGTTAAGAACAGACCATATTAATCTGAAATACTTTTTTGGACAACCAACTCTAAATGCTAGGAAAACAAGGTGGTTAAATATCCTCGGTGAATATGATATTTATATTAAACATATCAAAATTAAAGAGAACAATGTGGTTGATGCACTTAGTAGGAGGGTGCATGAGATGCATGACACAATCATTAACATGTGTCAATAATACTTGAAAGATAAAATTCTAAAAGATGCAGGAAGTTGAAGACTATAAGCTAGAAAGTGATGAAATTCTCATATACAGAGGTAGAATTTATGTGCCAAATTCTTGGGAATTGAAGAATTTGATATTGGGATAAATGCATAATGTACCTTATGCTGAACACCTAGGTTACTAGAACACTATTGCAGCTGTCAAGAGCCAATATTATTGGTCAGGAATGAAGAAATAAATTGTTGATTTCATTTCCAAATGTTTGGCATGCCAAAAGGTCAAGGTTGAGCATAGAAATTCAACTGGATTGCTACAACCATTTGCCATTCATGAGAGGAAATGGGAAGTGGTAACAATGGGATTTATTACTAAACTACCAAGAACTAGAAAACAACATGATTTTATCATGGTGGTGGTGGACAAACTTACCAAAGTTGCCCATTTTATTCCAATAAAGCTTACTCAAAAGGAAGCTAACATAGCTGATATTTATTTGAAATAAATATCTCGATTACATGGAATGGCCAAGATAATTGTGTCTGACAGAGATCCAAAATTTACCTCAAATTTTTGGAAAGAATTGTTCAAGGGATTTGGAACAAATCTGCATTTTAGCACAACTTATCATCCAGACTCAGATGGGCAGATAGAAAGGCTGAATCAAGTAATAGAACATATGCTACGGATATATGTCATGGATAAACCATCCAAATGGGAGGATTATTTACACTTGGTATAATTTTCGTATAACAATGGGTACCAACCATCCCTAAATATGATCCCATTTGAGGCACTCTATGGCAAAAAATGCAACACACCTGTAAGCTGGGACAACCCAACAGACCATGTAGTAGTTGGGCCAGAACTACTCAGGGTAATGGAAGAAAAGATGATGAAGATAAAGAAAAATTTAAAGGTTGTGAAAGACAGGAAAAAATGATATGCTGATAAAGAACAAACTCACAAAGAATTTAATGTGAGTGATCATGTGTTTCTAAAAGTAAAGGCCAACAAAAATTCCCTTAAGTTGGGAAATTGTTCAAAGTTGGCAGCACGATTTTGTGGGCCATTTGAAATCCCGAAAAGGATTGGTCCCGTACCATATATGTTTGCCTTGTCTGCATCAATTCACATTCATAATGTATTCCATGTGTCATTTCTTAAAAAGTATATACCTGATACTAATCATGTCATTGATTGGAATGTGATTCAAGTGGAGCAAGAAGGAGGTTTTCAAGTGCATTTGGTGCGCATATTGGATGATAATATCAAGAAACTCTTAAATCGATCCATAGAGTTAGTAAAGGTCCAGTGGACCTAGTACGACCCCGAGGATGCAACTTGGGAGCAAGAAGATGTTATGAGGGTAGAATACCCACATCTTTTTGAAAATTTTTGAAATTTTGATTGTACATGTGTATATACTACATTGATGACAGTGAATAAATAAGGGGGAGAGGATTGTAATACCCCTAGGCTGAACCCCAAGTGTACATATAAATGTAACTGTACTTTACTTATAATATGGTGAGTTGATGGAACAAGTTTGTTGGTTTGGTTCTGCAAGCATTAAGTAAGTGCATGAGAATCTCACACCAAAGGAGTGCGTGTAGTTGTAAAATGATACAACACACAGTTTAATTTTTTAGCGTGCACTTGTGTAAGTACACAAGAATGGCACACTGAAAGCGAAACATCTTAATGTTTGAAACACACACAAGTTTAAGTGCAAAATGATGGCACGCTAAAGGAAAAGGCATGCAACCCTGGCTTCAGCACGCACTAGGTTTTAGAGGCTAGAGAAGCCTTTTGTATATACAATATGTTGTAATGCGCACATATGTAAGTACGCGAGGGTGGCACACTGAAAAAAGAGTGTGTGCAACCTAAATGTTCAGCGAGAACTGGTTTAGTGTGCAAGCTTTATGTTTTTTAGGCTGGTGAGACTGGATACAAAACATCAATACTTATGTACTGATTTGTAAATGTAATCACATAAAATATAACAAAAATACATCCCTGTTGCATACCGACCATGTAAAAACATTTGGGGGCCTTAACTCCACTAGTTGAGGTTAAGGGGGATGGGTTAAAGGGGGATTAAACCCAAAAAGGAATATTATATAAATATTTCTTAAAAACATAAAGTAAGGATATATTATTTTATCTTAAGGCTTGAGGGGACAAGTGGCTGAAGGGATTTCTCAACATGACAAGTTTCAAGTTGGGAACATGTTGTGGATTGAAGGTAGTTCTCAACATGATAAGTTTCAAGTTGGAAGCATCTAGTCAAATATTTTTGGACTTAGTCCATTCCAATATATTTTCATATGGGATCATTTGACCATCATGAGTGGGTGGATTGTGACCCGACTGTTCTGTCGTAGAACTGAACCGTGAGTTGAACCCAACTGTTGTTGTCATTGAACCTGACTAGTATTGTGATCATAGTTTTGTTGTTACTGTCGCATATATATGTACATTTCTTAGCTTGAAGAGATAGACTAAACAAGTGGTTTGTCAGGCCCGTGAGACACTGCATTCTCTCTAGGTGAGAGAATTGAAGAGACGGGTTGTCAGGCCTATGGGAGATTCCATTCTCTCTGGGTGAGAGAATTGCTGGGAATTATTTCCTATGGTGTTAAACTGCAATGACAGGGCTTTGAGACTTCCCATTTGACTTGTTGTTGAAGCCTCATAAGGGAAGTGGGGTAGCCAAAGGATTGTTGAGCAGAGAAGGGGCACACTTCATGGGGTGGGAGAGACATGTGGGGAATGAGAGACTGTAGGTTGTCAGTGTGAATTGGTGATCAACAGGATCTTTTGAATGATTATGGTTGAGTTTTAAACTTGCATGAATAATTTAACCAATTGAGAATTTAATGAAAGAATGAGGAAAGAAGAGGATTATTTCAGTCAAATACACATATGCAGATCTGAAAAGAATAATGAACAGCAAACCATAAGAACGCAGGTTGATAACGAAGTTCGGCACAATGTTTGCCTACATCTCCGGGCCTTTTCTTTGTGGGGGAGGCTTCTTTATTTCTGCTCAAGTGCTCAAAATTACATCTCAGCAATGCCAAAAGGCTACAAGACTGATCTAGTCTTGTTCTCCCAGATCTCTAGAACCCTGTTAAAGAAACGACATGCAAAACTGATGCTCCAAACTCCCAGAAACGATCTGACAACGTATCCACCTCAAAGGCCTCCCTGCATCAAACTGACTTTGGCTTGGCTTTCCTTCATCATAACTCTGCTCTGAATGACCGTGTTTGGCCTCAAATAGGCCTAGTTTATATAGGCTGGGAGTTGGTTTCACATCCCCAACTTCCTCCAAGAATCTGGCCTCCAAAAATGCCCAATATCCCCCAAAAATGGAGTAAATATGCTCATAATAGGCATAATTAAATAAAAAAAAACAAATTTCTAACAACAAAACCCACTTTAATAAAATATTGGGCCGCAGCCCCCAAATCCTAGGCGCGCGCCCCTTTTCTAGGTCACATGGGTGGCCATGTGGCCACGCGTCTTACGCGCTGGCCCCTGCACATTGGCCCTGGCTCCTGGTCGCCCGACGTTTGGCATGCGCCCGTGGCTTATGGTTATAACTGTGGCCCGTTTTTGAATCAATGCCCCGGGTCATATGGTGAACCACCCGTAGACCAAGGGCCGGTTCTATACCAAACTCCCGCGTGTATAGTGGTAGAGCCCTGGGTCGCATGGCAGCGTGGGCGCGTAGGTATGAACCATGGGCCAGCGGTTATAAAAAACCCATGCCCAAAACTCCCGCTCCCGGTCACAATTCATCGGTCACGCGGTTGGCGCCGAGAGCTGGGGCTAGGCCCCGGCCCTTTTCCCGCCATACGAACCAACAAGCAAATTCAAAAGCATTTCTCGTCGTTTGTATAACAAAAAACGCCCACCGCCCAAGTGGCTAGCCCAACGTTCATGGTCCGTTGCCCTGCCTGGAGGTCCCGGGTTCGAACCTCCCTAGCGACGATCAAACCAAATTTTACAAAGAACCTTTAAACCAATGACGGGGTGCCACGTGGCAGCCCATGACTGGGCCATGTGGCACCCTTACCAACCAACCAGATTATGCCACGTGTCAGTATTTGATTGGTTCACGTGCCTGCCACATCGACTCTGCCATACTGCCACTTGTCCTGTTACGTCAGCCCGGCCATACGCCCTATCAGCTCGCCACGTCACTGGATGATGTCAGCTTGCCACGTGTCACCCTGTGAGTGGTGACATGTGTCACCTCCGTATTGGTCCGACCGTATGCCAAAAGTGCCAAATCCACCTGACACATGTCGCATCCTGGTGATGCCATGTGTCCCCCGTACGGTCTGCCACATGTCGCCTTCTGGAGCCGCCACGTCAGCTGTACGGTCATGCCACGTCAGCTGTATGGACTGTACAATCATCCCCTTTTTGCATGTTTGACTTTTCGGACAGAACGTGATATCTTCTCCATACGGACTCCGTTTGACGAAGTAAATATACCACCGAAATCAGGAAGATGAGACGGACGCAATGGAACAGGTTTCGTCACATTCCGAGCACTTTCATTTTTGAGCATTTTTCAAGCCCTATCAGGATTCTGGATCCGTTTTCGGATCACACCTCCCCACAAAAAGACCTTTTGATCCCCAAAAGGTTACTAACCAGTCAACAAGCTCGGGATAGGCCACTCGGCTTGTCCTCTGTCTCTGAACTCTGTCCTGTGCACCTGTCTCATCAAGATCAGCTGTAATACAATTATGACAATTGAAAGTACATTGTTAGTCATTGCAATCCTGTTACATTTCACTGAAGCCACTATCATCCATGTACTGAACATTTTTAATGATAACATCAGAAAAATGACTGCAAATTAACTGATATACTTGAAGTATTTGCACGACATAAGTTTATCTTGGAGCAATTTATGATTAATTTTCCACTCAACAATCATGTCTTGTTCTTGCTTAAGATCTATAACTTCATTTGGAACAATTATTGGTTTGTCGCTTATTTGCATTGCCTTCGTTAATTGTTCCATTGTTTGAAGAGTTTTACTTGTTTTAACATGATGAGCATGCACTACATAGTCATGACCTTCTTTAGTGAACTGATACTGATTCTTAGTTCTGTAGAAGATTGCTTTTCGATCATACAAGTACGGACTACCTAAGACGATGCCACATTCTTTTAACGACACAACATCACAAATTACTTCATCCACATACTTATCTGAAATTGCAAATTTGACTGTGCACTGCTTTGTTATGTGCATCTGATGTCGATTGCTCATCCATTTAAGTGTGTAAGGTTTATGATGTGTTTGTGTTTTTAATCCCAATTTCTTAACCAATTCTTCTGAGATTAGATTAGATTGAGATCCACTGTCGATTAGTGTGTTTATCTTAGTGTGTCGCATTATTACTCTTATATGAAACAACTTGCTTCTACAATCAACCTCTTCACCAAAGTTACCTGTCGTACCAACCAAATAAATCTTAGATTCATCACCTGAATCTGATCCCAAGTCTGTAGGCTTTGTTTTCGTTGTTGCCACTGTTTGCGTTCCCTTCTTTCCTTTGAACCACTTTGGTCTCTTTTCGGGATGCAACTGCCAACATTTGTCCTCATCATGTCCCTCTTTCTTGCAATGCTTGCAAGAGGGTTTCTCTTCCTTCTTTGTCACGGTGTTTGCATTCTTTCCATTACCATGCCTTTTCCTCTTATCATCTTTCTTTGAAAATGA
>ML817406.1:38353-52426 GCA_009831015.1 Picea engelmannii | reverse complement strand
CATGGAATGTTTTCCGGAAGTCTTTCTCTTCTTGAGGAATCCCTTCGTCCGATGCCATCTTCTCTTTGAAAGAAGCTCTCTTTCTCAATCCAATTAATGGATTCTCTGCAACAAGCTCGCCTTCACCACGCTGTAGCTTTTCCTTAGTTATCATGCAACTCAAATCCAAACATCAACTAGCTCTGATACCACTTGATCCGCAGGATCTTTTGAATGATTATGGTTGAGTTTTAAACTTGCATGAATAATTTAACCAATTGAGAATTTAATGAAAGAATGAGGAAAGAAGAGGATTGTTTCAGTCAAATACACATATGCAGATCTGAAAAGAATAATGAACAGCAAACCATAAGAACGCAGGTTGATAACGGAGTTCAGCACAATGTTTGCCTACATCTCCGGGCCTTTTCTTTGTGGGGGAGGCTTCTTTATTTCTGCTCAAGTGCTCAAAATTACATCTCAGCAATGCCAAAAGGCTACAAGACTGATCTGGTCTTGTTCTCCCAGGTCTCTAGAAACCTGTGAAAGAAACGGCATGCAAAACTGATGCTCCAAACTCCCAGAAACGATCCGACAGCGTATCCACCTCAAAGGCCTCCCTGCATCAAACTGACTTTTGCTTGGCTTTCCTTCAGCATAACTCTGCTTTGAATGACCGTGTTTGGCCTCAAACAGGCCTGGTTTATATAGGCTGGGAGTTGGTTTCACATCCCCAACTTCCTCCAAGAATCTAGCCTCCAAAAATGCCCAATATCCCCCAAAAATGGAGTAAATCTGCTCATAATAGGCATAATTAAATAAAAAAAACCAAATTTCTAACAGCAAAACCCACTTTAATAAAATATTGGGCCGCAACCCCCAAATCCTGGGTGCGCGCCCCTTTTCTAGGTCACATGGGTGGCCATGTGGCCACGCGTCTTACGCACTGGCCCCTGCACATTGGCCCTGGCTCCTGGTCGCCCGGCGTTTGGCATGCGCCCGTGGCTTATGGTTATAACTGTGGCCCATTTTTGAATCAATGCCCCGGGTCATATGGTGAACCGCCCGTAGACCAAGGGACGGTTCTATACCAAACTCTCGCGTGTATAGTGGTAGAGCCCCGGGTCGCATGGCAGCGTGGGCGCGTAGGTATGAACCATGGGCCAGCGGTTATAACAAACCCGCGCCCAAAACTCCCGCTCCCGGTCATAATTCATCGGTCACGCGGTTGGCGCCGAGGGCTGGGGCTAGGCCCCGGCCCTTTTTCCCGCCATACGAACCAACAAGAAAATTCAAAATCATTTCTCGTCGTTTGTATAACAAGTAACGCCCGCCGCCCAAGTGGCTAGCCCAACGTTCATGGTCCGTTGCCCTGCCCGGAGGTCCCGGGTTCGAACCTCCCCGGCGATGATCAAACCAAATTTTACAAAGAACCTTTAAACCACTGACGGGGTGCCACGTGGTAGCCCATGACTGGGCCACGTGGCACCCTTACCAACCAACCAGATTATGCCACGTGTCAGTATTTGATTGGTCCACGTGTCTGCCACATCGACTCTTCCATACTGCCACTTGTCCTGTTGCGTCAGCCCGACCATACGCCCTGTCAGCTCGCCACGTCACTGGATGACGTCAGCTTGCCACGTGTCACCCTGTGAGTGGTGACACGTGTCACCTCAGTATTGGTCCGACCGTATGCCAAAAGTGCCAAATCCACCTGACACGTGTCGCGTCCTGGTGATGCCACGTGTCCCCCGTACGGTCTGCCACGTGTCACCTTCTGGAGCCACCACGTCAGCTGTACGGTCATGCCACGTCAGCTGTACGGACTGTACAGTCATCCCCTTTTTGCTTGTTTGACTTTTCGGACAGAACGTGATATCTTCTCCATACGGACTCCGTTTGACGAAGTAAATATACCACCAGAATCAGGAAGACGAGACAGACGCAATGGAACAAGTTTCGTCGCATTCCGGGCACTTTCACTTTTGAGCATTTTTCAAGCCCTATCAGGCTTCTGGATCCGTTTTCGGATCAATTGCCATCTATGACATAGTTTCCTGTGTTTGAGTCACTTGTGACTGAGTAATTACCCATGTTGATATTATGGTAGCTATGGGAGGTATTAACCTCTATGTGTAAACTTTGACGAGACTAGAATATTTCGGGAAGCAAGAGAAACCCTAGAAGGTTAGAAAATAACCTTAGAAGACAATTCGGGTCAAGATAATAATTTATATTAAATTATTATCCTCTAGAATTAGAAGTTGATCGAGTTAGGTCACTTGGAGGACTATAAATAAGAGGTCTCTAGAGCTCATTTGTCACACTCTCTCTCACAACTACATAAGGACAAGTGGTGTGCATGATTGAAGGAGAGTTGTAGTTGTTGTAGTGGTGACTTGGTATTTGGTTATGGTTGAAATTTGTACTTGGTTATGGTTTGGACTCTCTTCTTGGTATGCTAGCTTTGGAGAGAGGTACACTACCTTGGTTGGCTATTGGTTCTAGGGTTTTCTTCCAGAATTATTCTGTTTGTAGATTTTAAGGTGCTCGGGGGTGGCCTTTGTGCCTATGGTTGGGTGATAATATTTTTATATTGACTATGGTGAAGATAAACACAATTATTATTCTAACAGGTTATGGGCCCGCACTATCTTTAGATAGTCTAAGCACTGGAAGGTAGATTGGGAGGATTTTCTCAGTTGCAGTCAAATTTTTTACTATAGTAATGAAACCCTAACCCTCGTGTTGAGGCACCTTGTAAAATTATTGACCTAATTCATGGATAACCTAGTGCTCCCTAGCCTAGTGCACCTCCTGGTACTCTCAACAAGCTAAGGGGTCAAGTTTGAGTTTTTGGTCAAAGTCAAAGGTTGACCAAGTCAAATAATTCATAACTTACTCTATGAAGTCAGAAAACAAGTTATAAGGGGATTTTTCCTTTAGAGCATGGAAGACAAGGATTGACCTCATCCTTGCCAAGAATAAAGTATTGGATATTGTGAAAGGAAAGATCATGGAACCACAGCCTGAAGCAGGAGAAGAGAAGGAAAAAACATTGTAGTTATGGAGAAATTCAAGGACAATGACATAAATGCTATGAGAATCATAGTGGACTCTGTAAAGGACCATTTGATACCCTAAATTTATCATCTTGACTCACCTAAGAAGATGTGCGATGCCTTAACTAGCCTCTTCTCAGTGAAAAAAATTAGACAAGTGATGAGCCTAAAGAATGAGCTATGTGACATGAAAATGAATAATGATGACAACATAACATCATACTTTGTAAGAATCTCTTAGTTAGGAGATCAACTATAAGCTATTGAGGAAATCATTTTAGAAAAGGAACTTGTAAATATAGTACTTAATGTTCTTCCCAAGACATGGGATGCATTTACCACTAGCATGAACACAAGAACTGAGTATCCTACATTTGAATAATTTTGGACTTGTTGTGCACAAGAATAATCAAGGATTAGAACAAAAGAGAAATCCCAAAAGAAAGATGGCGATCAAGCCTACATAGCAAAGTTCAAGAAATTCAAGAATAAGAAGAAGTTTGGATGAAAGAAGAAACCAAATCAAGAAAAGGATATGTCAAAAATACAATGCTTCAACTATCAAAAAATATGGTCACTACAGGAACCATAGCATGGAAAGGCAAGGCAAGGCATACCATACCATACCATACCATACCATACCATACCATGGCATGACAAGGAAAGGCATACCACACCGTACCATACCATGCCAAGGATATCATACCTTAGCATGGAAAGGCAAGGCATACCATTCCATACCATACCTTACCATACCATACCATGGCATGGAAAGGCATGCCATACCATACCATACCATGCCATGCCAAGGATTCCATACCATACCAAGGCAAGGAATACCATACCATACCAAGACAAGGAAAGGAATACCATACCATGGCATGGAAAAGAAAGGCAATGCAAGGCATGGCATGGAAAGACATGCAAAGGCAAGGCATGGCATGGCAAGAAAATGCAAGGCAAGGCATGGTATGGCAGGGCAGGGAAAGGGATGGCATGGAAAGACATGGTATGGAAAGGCAATGCATAGTATAGCAAGGCATGGCATGTCAAGGCATGGTATGGAAAGGCATGGTATGACATGGAAAGGAAAGGCATGGTATGGAAATATAAGGCATCAAAAGTGAATGCAAGTCATGGAATTGCAAGGCATGGTATGGAAAGACATGGCATGGAAAGGAATAACATACCATAGCAATGCATGGCATGGCATGGAAAGGCAAGGAATGCAAAGGAAAGGCATGGCATGACATGGCATGGAAAGGCAAGGCAAGGAAAGACAATGCAAGGGATGTCATGGCAAGGCATGCAAAGGAAAGGAAAGGCAATGAAAGGCATGACATGACAAGTTGCAAAGGCAAGGCTTGGAATAGCATGGAATGTAAAGGAAAGGCATGGAATAGCATGGAAAGGCAAGGAAAGGAATGTAATGGCAAGGCATGATATGGCATGACATGGAACGGAAAGGAAAGGAATGGAAAGGAAAGGCAAGGCATGGCATGGCATGTCAAGACATGGCGTGGAAAGGCAAGGCATGTAAAAGAAAGGCATGGAAATGCAAGACTTACCCTCAACTTCCATCCTTTTTAGATTGATGTCTAGGGTTTAATTGTCATATTTCTCCCTTGGAATACACCTTGACACATTTTATTAAATTTCTGTCATAATTTTCATCCATTTAGGGCTTGATGTATTGAATATGATAGGGTTGTTATGTGCCATTGCAATGATGTCTTGAATCTTCTAGGGCTAATACCTCCCCAGGGTATAAAAATTTAACGGAGCAACATTTTTTAGTTCCGTGAGATGTTGTAAGCTTGTTTAGGCATGGACTAGGTGACCACTTTGTCCATCTGCTCCCAAGGCACGGTTTCATAAATTGGACCCCTTAATCCAAATGTTGCATTGTTTCTTACTAGGAGAAACCCTAGTTCTCGAAATCGATGAATAAAGTAACATCTGAGGCATGGGACCTAGGAGTGGGGATGATATAGTTTAATTTGTATGCTAGGACTCCAACAGAGTCGATGGTTCCACAATACGAGTCTCGATTTTTGTTTTATGCCCAATTTCAAGCCACATCCCAAACCATTTCCGGGACTCTTGGCCAATTCCTCCTCGAGGCATAAAAACCCCTTAATCCAAATGTTGCATTGCTTCTTAATAAGAAAAAGACTAGTTCTCGAAATTGATGAATAAAGCAACTTTCGAGGCATGGGACCCAGGAATGAGGGGTATTTTTGGCATAGGGGTAGACCCAGGATTCAACGCTTAACAATGCACCAACAAAACCTCGACTACCGACCCTTTTGACAACACCTGCGAAGCAGGCGAAGTCTCACCTGAGGTAGCAATAGGGGGGGTTACATGACGCAGGTGTCTGCAACCAAGATGGGACACAGATATGTGATAATAACACTTCACATAATATTTTGTTAATTCTTAGGAAGTGACATGCATTAGTTTATTAACCCTATTCACATCGCAAAACATAATCAAATATATATCTAGTGTAGTAACAACAAAATATTATGGACCTTAAACACTTAGCACTTAGCACTGTGAATTAGATCTAGCACTTCTAACATAATCAAATCATTTAAGAAACACATACACATTCATTACACATCCTAATCCAAGCACTAAGAAAAACATAACATAGATAACATTGCATAAAGAAAACTATAAGACACCAAATATACGTGGTTCACCCCAAGGTGGGGCTACGTTCACAAACCGCTTCACCTCTTTATTATTCGCCAAAAACCTTACACCCAATAACTCCTGTGCACTAAGCCACAGAGTCGAGCTCTGCACCAGACATGAAATTTGTGCACTAAGCACTAGATCCTCCTTCCAAAACTAGGTCAAATCCACAGAGCCAAAATATCTTCTCACAACACTTAGCACCTTCTACAAAATCATAGTCGAGCATAGAGCCTCAATGCGCATATAATCTCCTGCACAAAGAAATTCCGTTTCACACATAACTACTCTACTTCTACAATACATTCTTCTTTATTTATACTTTACAAACCCTTACAATAATGCCTAAACATGGGAAAACCCCATGGGCCGACATCCCATAAACCTGTTACAAAATCCCTAGAGGGCCCCTTACTGGGTCCACATAACCCTCAAAATCGGTGAGATCCATGATCTTAGCTCTGCCTGAGCACTCCTTCTTCGACCAAAGTGTCGAAGTCCAAAAGTGGGCCAAAACTGACCAAAGTTTCCCCAAAATTTGGTCGAGGGCCAAGATGTGCTCTAGCTGGAATCCTATGGAAGGAATCCAACGGAGTTGATGGTTCCTCAATCCAAGTCTCAGTTTTTGTTATATTCCCAATTGCAAGTTTCATCCCAAACCATTTTAGATAATCTTGGTCAATACCTCCTTGGGGGATAAAAAACTAACATAGCAACATTTTTGAGTTTCATGAGATTCTACAAGCTTGTTTATGAATGGACTAGGTGTCTACATTCACTCTCGAGGCATGGTTTCATAAATTGAACCCATTAATCCAAATGTTGCATTGCTTCTAACTGAGAAAACCCTAGTTCTCAAAATCAATGAGTAAAGCAACTTCCGAGGCATGGCACTTGAGACTGAGGGGTGCTATAGCTGAAATCCTATGTCAAGAATCCATAGGATTCAATGGTTCCTCAATCTGAGTCTTGTTTTTCATTTTATGTGCAATTGCAAGTCACATCCCAAATCATTTTGATGCAGACCCCCGACCCTCGAGCCAAGATCCACACAGGATCATTCTTAACTTCTCCCTGAGCCGAAGTGGCTCCTTTGATTCCCTGTTGGAACCTTCAACGAATCCATAGGTCCTTTATGAAAACCCCACCTGTACCACATGCACCAGGTGTGAGTCTTCGCCTCCACATGACCACAACTCGGGCCTTAGTGCAAGCACCTTTCATGACTCGCGATATCGTGAGTTTGTGAATTGAATACCCTCGACTCCAAACCTCCGATACCCGAGAGTGAGATACGGGTGTGGCCCCTTCCTTCCTAGTGCTTCTACAAACAACCACTGGCTAGTGCCTAGCTTTAGCACCCCTCGCAACTCACAACTTCAGAAGTTGGAGCGTTGAGTCCTTTTGATCCTCCTTCGTGAATCCCCGAGACGTGATAAGTCAACAATGGGTTGACTCCTTTCCTAGGTGACATATGTCCACCACCTGTCACCCGCTTCCACTTTTCTCTGCGCTCCATGTTTTCACCACCTGTCAACCACATGGCCCACCTATCGGGTGTACTACATGTTCATACAAGCCCTCGGTGCTTGGTACTTCGTGGATTTTGCAGTCAAAATCCAATTCTTTAAAACCCTGAGTTCGCGATATGCGATACCACGCAGTGATTCTTATCCAACAGTTCTCTTGTGGCTTGGATACAACGGTCTGGATCTCCTTCCCTACTCCTCGCAACTTGCAACTTCATGCAAACCAAGAATTTAATCTGGTCCCCAAAACTCACGAACCCCGAGTTCATGAAATGATCCAACGACGTGGGTTGAAATGAGATCAATGGCTCATATTAACTCTCAGATCTTGGGTGATGGGTTTCACTAGCCTTTAACCACCTTGCAACTCTACTGGATCCTACGGTCCTTGCAACTTTGGGAATTCTCCATGGAGAATTCTGACCGCCCGATTCACTCCTCAATGACTTCTGTGAAACAAATCGGTATTCTCCCTCCTGAACTTGACTTCTGTGCGATGATTTCACTCCCTATATCCCTTTGAACACTTCAAAGGTACTAACCCTCATGATATTTCAGTTGCAAACTCAAGTCTCCAAGAGGAATCCTGCTCGCACTTCTTGCAACAAACTTTCAAATAACCCTGGTTATTTTAGTCCTTGACTCTGTGCACTCTTTGCAACAGCAGTCCTTCCACCTTCACCTTAGTTGATAAATTATGAGGCTTCAACTAGCCTGCGCACACCTTGCACGGCTTTGTGCTTCATCTGCACTTCTGCTGGTATGAGAACAACGATATCTCTCTTGAGCTTTCTGAGATAAAACTCAGACCCTTGTCAATGCACACCTTGCAGATGTTTCACTGCACTCTCTGTAGGAACTCTCAGGACGAGAAATAATTGAAACTAATTCTTCTCCTCTCTCAGACTTCATACATTCAACATGAAATCACACATTCAACACAACACTGAAACAAATGCATAAATAGAGAAAACAAACAATTGTAAACATACCATTCAACTAATGTAAACAATAAGCATCATAACACCATGAAAATTGAGTCAAAGATTCATATATTAACTCAAGTGCTCTTGTACATGGGTTCTTCTCTACAGCTCTCTGCTATAGCTCAACATCTTATGAAATCTCTGAAATCAATAACGTTCTTCCTCTAATGATCTAATGAATCTAATGATACAAGGATGAGGGTGTCTATATCCATTTTCCCTCCTCTGCTTCTAAAACTGTCTAATCTATTAACTCAAAGATACCTACTTTCATTAATCAGACTTAATGTCTATTACATCTGACAGATGAGAGAAAATCGCTCAAGATCTGTTTACAACATGCAAGTACACTTCCCTTAATTAGTACATTAATATTTGCTCATTAATTTTCAAAAACATTTTAAAAATGTGCAAAATGTGTGTTGTGCTTTTCCAGCTGTCTTCCGCCTTTATGCTTGCTTGGCTGGTTGTTTACGATGCTCCTGCGTCACATTTCAGGGACTCTTGGCCAATACCTCCTTGGGGCATAAAAACCTAACAGATCAACATTTTTTAGTTCTGTGAGATGTTGCAAGCTTGTTTAGGCATGGACCAGGTAACCAGATTGTCCATCCACTCCCGAGGCATGGTTTCATAAATTGGACCCCTTAATACAAATGTTGCATTCCTTTAATGTATTCAAGGTTGGGCATTCCATATGCGCAAGAGCATGTCTGGAAGTGAACATTGTTTGAAATAAACATGAAAATGCTTTCTTTGGAAGGATTGACATTTGGAAGTGGTCTAGTTGAATAAGTATCAAGAGCATCTTCATAATTACCTATAGTCTAGTTAATTCTCAAAGTACCTTTGAAGCATATTATAGTGCCAAAATGTCCTAGAAAAATATTCATTTGTGAAACATAAGAGAAGAAGATATACCAACTAACTCTCAAAGGATATTCTAGGAAAAAATAATCATATATATCAAAAAATGGAGAGGGTTGGCATTTACGGTTATGTAATAGAATTTACAATTGATAGTTAAAATGTATAACAAATTTGTTTATGATCTTTACTAACGTTTATTGGAATTGTTGCATGGTTTACATCATTGGAATGACATCTTATCTGTAACTTATTTGAAATTTAATTATGGTATGTGCACTTTGATATGATGTAATATGATTATGGTTTTGTTTCATATGTTGTAATTTTAGAAATATAACACAAAAATTAATTATTGCATAAAATAAATAACAATTTTTCATTTTGAATGTTATTTTTTGTAGAACACATGTCTTCTAGAAGATCCAGTTGATCCTCATGAGATAGATCTAGATTATAATGGGTTTGATATAGACATGGGAGATGATGATGATAAGGCAAATACATAAGACACTGAGGTGGATGATGATGGTGATCACATTGATGATGATGATGATAGTGATGATGATGACGATGACGATGACGATGACGATGAACCAGTTGTTGGTAGTAGCTAGTGACATGGATCATATATACTCCATCATGGATCATTGTTGATATATCATTATGATTCCTCTTTTCATGTTTACTATCATGTGTATTATTTTCACCTGTAGTACAATATTATTGAGTTGTATCATTTCGACATGTATAATTTTGAGTCACATAATTTATCATTTTCACTTATATCATTTGGACATGTATCATTTTGACTTATGTCGAGTGTTGTCCATGTATCATTTTGACATGTTATTGATCTACTGGCATATTTATTACGTATGCTGATTTTACTTTGCTACTCAGGATGGATGTTGTCAAATTTAATTAAATTTCTTCATGAATGATATGACATAAATTTGAAATGTGATATCTATTTTTTTAAGATCTTCGGAAATTTTATGATATACATTTCAAATGAGATATCTGTTTTTTTTTTTAAGATATAAGTTGTTTGACATGATACTTATCTAATATTGGTATATTTGACTCACTTGATTTAATTATAGATGATGATCATGTTATAATCATTATCTTGTTAGTTTATGTATATTGTATGTTGTAGATTTTATTTATATGGAGATATAATAAGTATAATGATGTTGTTAGTTTGTATGGATGTCCATTTCCCTAAAAATTCTTTATAAAAGCTATCATATAAATTACTTCAAATGCAATATGACTTACTCTATAATAATATAAGTTCTTTAAGAGGCGTGATATATTTAACTAATTAAATTGAAATATTAAATATTAAATTAATAAATGGAAGCTATAAGGGAAGCCACATGAGTTGTTAAAATGGAATCAAAATGTGGCTCTAAAATGGAAGTAAAAATCAACATTAAATTGGAAGCCATACTTGGAGCTATTTCTGGATCTAAGTAGGAAGCTAAATTGGTTGCTTAACAAGAAGAAAAATTGGATGTTAATTAAGAAGCAAATCCCAACACTAAAAGGAAGCAAACCATGGACCTAAAAAATAAGCAAAACCAGGCACTAAAAAGGAAACAAACCTTGTAACTAAAAGGAAGCAAACCATGGAGCTATCAATGAAGCAATTCTGGAAGAACAATTTGGTGCCAATTAAGGAGAAAAACCTGGTGGCACTTTAGAAAAAAAAATAGTATATTTTTTTGGAATAAAAAAAGGAAGTAAAAATGGAAGCCAAACCAAAAGCAATCTTGGAAGCAAACCCTGGCGCTACCTAGGAAGAAAAAAAAGAAGCAATTCAGGTAGCAAACAAAGAAGGAAAAATGGAAGCAATTTTAGAAGTAACAAAAGACTCAATCATGGAAGCCATTTTAGAAGCAAAAAAATATGCAATAATGGAATAAAATATTAGTGTAAATTTGGAAGCCAAACCCGAAGCTATTTTTGACTCTATACCAGAAGAAAAACATGAATCATGATTGGGAGAAAAACTATCAATTTAGGCGTTATTTTGGGCACTAATCTAGGCGTTATTTTAGGCACTAATCTTGATGCCCAACTAAAAATGTCATTTGGCATTGGGTTTTGCGCTGACCATTGAGCCCAATTCATGCACTCAAATACACTAAATTCTAGCACTATTCTAGGTGATAATGGCTTGTTTTGTTGTTGTATCTTATAGTTGATGAATGTTTGAATAGGAAAAAATTGTCTTATATTGATTCACCCCCCATCTCAGTATAAGTGTGTTCTCAAAAAATACACCATATCCTATCCCCCTAACAGAAGTAAGCATTTCCCCCTATTGGAACATGGTTATAAGACCCTATGTTAAAGTTATATTAACCAACAAAACCCTTCAGACACTAACCCTTCGGCATGTAAATGAAGTCTCACCCGAGGAATCTATTGGGGATGTAGGAATCACGTTTCTGCAGTAGTGAGGGAATTAGAGGAATTCATATTATTCATTCTTACTTATATGTTCTTTTTGCATTATCTTATATTGGTTCTTCCTTGGTTACTTAGTGAATTCAATTATATAGTACCATTATAGTTTATATTGCAACATAAACCATCTACTGTAACATTTATACCTAGTGTGTAGTGATCATGTAAGAAACATATCTAATATAACATGCATAAAAAGAAAAGTCACGATCAATCACATAAAATATAAGAAGACACAGTATTTAACATGGTTCACCCAACTTTGGGCTACGTCCGCAATGACTGAATTCTTTATTATTCTTGTTGTAATCGTCCTAGGGTTGTGCACTGCACTTACAATAGATATATCATACTATATTTCTCTCCATATTGCCTAGTCTCTCTGCAGTGCAAGACTCTTTCTGAAACTCTCTTTATCCACTCATACATAGACTTTATCACTCATACTCAGTATATTCTCTCATTTTCCTCACGACAAAACCGAACAACACAGAACATAACATACCCAACTAACCTATGAACCCCTAATTTGTTTTGATTAATTAGGTTGGTTGTCATTGATGTCAACCCTTGAAGAAAGTCTAGTAGCGAATTCCGGTAGCACAAAGGTTTGGGTAATGGACCCAAGTTTGTTTGATGGATAATGGTATGAGTTTTGATATATTTGCAAGTAAAACTATTCTAGATGGATAGTACATGTCATGCCATTTCTGGTGGTATGTGGAACGTCACATAACTCCTTGCGGATAGAGAGTTATGGCCATGCGAAGTTAGAGAACCCTCATGAGTCATCTAGAAGCCCTAAAAGGTCAAAGTAGTCAAAGTGTTTGAAAAAAAGAAATTATTTAAACAATAAAGTTAATGGATAAATTACTAAATGGACAAGTGGTTAGAAGTGGGTTAACCCTAAAATAAGGAAAGTGGGTTAAGATGGTTAAAAGGTAACCCCTTGAGGAAGCTACATGAAAGTATAAATAAGAGGCAAGGCTCTATCATTTTAAACACACTTGAGCATATTGAATATGATCTAAAAATGAAGAAGACTTGATAAACTTGATTAAATTAATTGCAAGTGAAATGTTATGTGTTTAAAGAAACCGGATCAATTTGCAACACATAATAAAGTATTACTTATGTAGAAAAAAACATAGACAACAACATAAATCATTGAACATCAGACATAAACACAGCAATTTGATAAAGTAGTTCACCCCACTCCGGGCTACATCTCCTGGTCCAGCCTCCAAATGGATCTTTTATATTAAATTGCTCAAAGTGATAAAAAGTATGCCTTACAGTGCTCAAATCAACAAACTGACTACTTCAATGGCTCCGCAGCATCCCAAAACCCCTGTTTGGGCTCTTTCGGCACCTGAAACGGTCGAAAAATGAAGAAGATAGCCTCCTTGAAGTTCTCCCCTTCAACTATGTTGTCTCTGCTTCTATAAAATGGACCCTTGTGCTTCAAACCTAGCACACACGCTCTTTTAAAGCGTAAAAACCAAGACCCATATGCAACCGCGCACCGGTACAAACCATAGGACGGTTAGGGGCGCCCAGCCCTTAACCGCCTCGGCACTGGGTCATATTACTCATGCGACCATAGGCTCGGCATAAAATTCGTTTGACCGTTTGAAAAACCGTGCAACGGATTGCAACTTCCCGCGCAAGTTACAACCGCGCGCAACCGTGCAATAACACAATGTATAAACATTACATAACACAATATTAAACCCCACGCGATTTAATACACGGGCCATACAACTATGTTATATATGTTATATATAACATTGCAATAAATTACAATGTGCACGCGCCACTACATATACATGTGGTCATATATATAATTCCACGGAACCATGGGTCGGGGCTTAAGGCCCGGCCCGCCCCCCTTTCCGCCATAACATAACTTTCATGTTAAATAATTTATCCAAGGTATAGTTAACAAGGATCAAAGGTGGGACTGTTGGTTAGCGGAACGTTATGAAAACTTTAGTGTTTGAGGAGGTCCGGGGTCGAACCCCGCGGCCTCCAAACATTTTATATAAACACAAACAAATTAACCAACCACATAGTGACACGTGTCAGCATATTACTGGTCAACAAACATCCAACCAAAATGCACCACATAATCAATACACCACGTCATCATGATGGTACGGCCCTCCACTTGGCCGTACGGACTGTACGGACAGGTACAATCAGCATCCCAAATTTTTCGCTGTTTGACTTGGCGGTCAAATCGTGATATCTCCTCCATACGAACTTCGTTTGCGAAAATAAATATACCACCGGAATCAGGAAAACGAGACGGACACAATGGCATGGTTTTCATCTCATTCCGAGCACTTTGAAAATTGAGCAAAATTTGATCCCCTGATCACACCTCCCCATTAGGAAGCTTTTGGACCTCCAAAAGACTATCTCAGTCTATGTGAAGATGAGGGTATAGTTCCCTCA
>ML817406.1:0-29960 GCA_009831015.1 Picea engelmannii | reverse complement strand
AAGGAATACACCACAAAGAATATCATTCACTCCCAGGTATGAAAATTTCTTTTATGGTCATTGTTTTTATTGTACTAATTTTGGACATAAGGTTGTAGATTGCAGGGATTATAAAAGAAATGTTCAAGAAATAAATGCCTATGTGGCCCCTTGTGGCATTGAATGTTACAAATCTCATAACTATGGACACATAGCTCATGATTGTAGAAACATGATCGATACTTCCATGAAAGAGAACAATGATATCATATATAAGAAAGTATGGATAAGAAAACAGGAAGAACATTTGAACAAAGACCGAGTCCCAAAGATCACAAGATTGTAAATAAACGAGATGAATAAAATTCTACAGAGAAAAGGAAAGATGTCAGATACAAAAATTTTTGGAAAATAACTGAAAGAAAATAAGGACAGGTAAATAAGGAACAATTTCAAGAGATTGTACTTCCAAGCATTGTAGTGAAAGATGAATCCACAGACATAAAGAAAGAAGTCAAAGCTCAGAGAAATGATGAATCTACCAATGAAGATGATGATGGATACACTTCAGAGCAGGAATTGTTCTGATCCATATGACTTAGAGGCTCCTAGATAATATGAATAATAGACAGGGGGAGTCTGTGCTATAGCTAAGACAGACCAGAGAACCATCCTTCAAGAAACTTGCAAAATTTGAGTAGATTCAGTGCATTCAGTTAGCAGAAGTACAATATGATAGATTAATCAGTTGTAGTAGTACTTCATGATAGTACAATGACATATGAGTCAAAATTATGGGCAGTTGTGTAGCAGAGTCTTGAATAGTATGGAAAGATATGGACATGAAATCAATTTTTTTGAATAGGGAACTTGAAGAAGAAGTCTACATTGAACAACTAGTTCCTAGAGCATGGTACTCTAGACTGGATAAAGATATTTAGTAGACAGGGTTCAGAAAAGGAAGTGTAGACGACAACCTCTACATCAAGGTAACTCAAGATGATATTTTATTAATTGAAGTTTATATTGATGATATTATTTTTTGAAGTACCAATGAAAGGTTAAGAGAGAAATTTGCAAAGGATATGCATAATGAATTTGAAATGTCATTACTTGGAGAACTATCCTTCTTTCTCGGTCTTCAAATACATCAAAGCAACCAATGATTTTTTATTTCTCAAACTAAGTATATCAAAGAAATGCTAAGGAGGTTCAGAATGGAAGATTGCAAACCAGTTACCACTCCTATGCAAACCAGTTGCAATTTGAGCAAAGATGATGATTCAAAGTCTACAGACCAAGGGAAATATATTTCAATGATTAGTAGCTTACTATATGTGACAACATCCATACCAGATGTAACGCAGGCAGTTGGACAGGTGGCACGATTTCAAGCAACACCAAAGGAATCACATGTATTAGCAGTGAAGAGGATCTTCATATATCTCAAAGGAACAAAAGAGTTTGGATTATGGTATCCAAAAAGAAATGATCTATCACTTATTGCCTACACAGATGTAGATTGGGCAGGTTACATTGATGACCGACGAAGCACCAGTGGAGTAATTTTCTACTTGGGTGAGTGTTTAGTATCATGGCTAAGAAAGAAAAAGTCATCAGTATCCTTATCTACAGCTAAGGCAGACTATATTCCAGTAGCAACATGTTGTAGATAGGTTCTATGGATGAAACAAACTCTGACAGATATACAGGTTGAGTATGATGAGTACATTCCAATCTATTGTGATAATACAAGAGCCATCCATATCTCAAAGAACTTGGTGATGCACTCCAAGATGAAGCACATTCCAATAAAGTATCACTTTCCACGGGAACAGGTTGCAGAGAATAACATCAGAGTTGAATATGTGGACACAAAAGAACAAGTGGCAAACATATTTACAAAACCGCTTCCACAGGAAGCCTTTGAGTATCTTCGATAGAGACTCAGAGTAATTTATACTCCAAAATGAATGATTTTGAATGCTTATCTTATATGTCTTAGATCTACATGAGGAAGCACCATAAATAGGACAGTTCAGTTAGGGGGAGAAAATCTAGATGGAAAGATACCTTTGTCATTGATGTCAAAGGGGGAGAGATTTATAATATGCAGAGCATAGAAGCATGGTTCCAGGGGGGAGTGAAGGTTACTAGGGGAGCATGAGTGATATGAATTCAATATTGCATGACATGACTTCAATATTGCATCAGAGTGTTGCCATCAATGCCAAAGGGGGAGATTATTGATTAATTGGGTTGGTTTTCATTGATGTCAACCCTTGAAGAAAGTTCGGTAGCACAAAGGTTTGGGTAATGGACCCAAGTTTGTTTGATGGATAATGGTATGAGTTTTGATATACTTGCAAGTAAAACTATTCTATATGGATATTACATGTCATGTCATTTCCGGTGGTATGTGGAACGTCACATAACTCGTCGCGGTTAGAGAGTTATGGCCATGTGAAGTTGGAGAACCCTCATGAGTCATCTAGAAGCCCCAAAAGGTCAAAGTAGTCAAAGTGTTTGCAAAAAAGAAATTATTTAAATAATAAATTTAAAGGAGAAATTACAAAATGGACGAGTGGTTAGAAGTGGGTCAACCCTAAAATAAGGAAAGTGGGTTAAGATGGTTAAAAGGTAACCCCTTGAGGAAGCTACATGAAAGTATAAATAAGAGGCAAGGCTCTCTCATTTTAAACAAACTTGAGCATATTGAATATCTACAAGTGATTGAAGTAACCAAAGCATATGTAAGTCGAATTTCAGAGGGAAGGTGAAGTAAAGAAGGCAAAAATTTAAAGGAGGATAAATTATTTTGATGGTGCTTTCTAAGGTATGTTATTTACAGGTCATCTCACCATTTTCACAATAATTTTTTTTCTAGAATGATTCAGACTATGAAGTTGGGATGTCGTTGAGGAAACATATCCAAGTAGTTTTGGTACAAATTTCAGCTTGTGGGTCGTTGTATTTTTGGAATTACACTCCATGGAAAATAGGGTTTGTGGCTAGTCCTGAAACTAGTCTAAAACATGTGTTTCGGGTAAAAATGTCATAAATTCTTCATAATAGATTCAAATTTCGTAAGACCAAATATATTGGTTATATTACAATCTTTAGTATTTTGTTTACAATTTTAAAATCCATAAATCAAATATTCCATGCAGGGCATCCTCTACAAGTTTGCTCTCTAGATTAAGCCAGAGTTCAACAAGGTATGCCATTTTTGCTATAAATCCTTTTTTGAGAGGTTCCAAGTAGTGAAATATAGAGGAATTGCATTGAATACATTGAAGAACATTGTGTACCATTTTCATATATTTATTCATTAAAGGTACATAGTTATGATTATTACAAGTTAGGGTTTTTTACTAATCCAAAATTAGTCACATGAGACTAAAGTAAAGTTTGATAAAATGCTAGTCTCTTGTTGTTAAAGTTAAGGAAGGTTTTCAAGTATGTGATCATATACACCAGGTCTATTACAGAGTTAAAAATAATATTTGGATGATGAAATTGATGAGGGATTTTGGTTGAGGTATGTTATATATAGAGGTTGTATAACGGTGAGGTTATGGCACATGGTTTGATGTAATGGTTTATCATATTTGATTATGGATAGTGTGATGTATTAATAGAGAAATTTTGATGGTTATATTGCTATATGTATTTGGTATATGGTTTAGGTACATGTTGGTTACATGGTTGAGACAAGTAGTTGATGAGTTGGCACATACATGAGGTGTATAGTTGATGATGTTGGTACATCTTGATGAGTCATAGTTTATGTGTACTTGATGCATGATTGGTACATATTTGGTGCATGGTTGATGCACTCCTTGATGGTACATGTTGAGGAACAGGTTGGTGCATGGTTGATGCACTTGTTTATGGTACAGGATAATTACAGGTTGAGGTATAGGTTGGTGCATGGTTGATGCACGTGTTTATGATACAAGATGATTACAGGTTGTTTGGTACAGTTGGGGCATGGTTGATGCACTTGTTTATGGTATAGGTTGATTACGGGTTGATTAATACAAGTTTACAACAATATATCTCACAGTGATAGTGTGACAGTGGTTCCATCATTCTACTTATATTTTAGGGCAGTTGGACGGGGCAAGGACAGGTGGTTGTAGCCACCTTTCGGTTGTAGCCAGAGAACATAGGGGGTTTTAGCCTCCTTCTGGTTGTAGCCAAAAAATTGGGGAGTTGGAGCTTACCTCAGGTTGAATCTTGAGAAACTAGGGGGTTGGAGCCTCCTTTCAATTGCAGCTGGGAAAAAAAGGAAGTTGGTGCTTCCAATGAATGTAATTCTTAAAGACATATAAGAAAAATCATTCTGTGGTTTTCTCCCGCTTTGGGTTTCCATGTAAAACACTGGTGTACTGTGTATGTGTGTGATTGCTCATTTGTTCATTTTTTATTTATTCTGCAACTATTGGATGATAATGCTACATTGATATAACACTTGCATTTTATGGTGAAAAAGGATTACATTGCTCTATTACTGATTCACCCCTGCTCTCAGTAATCCAACAATTTTCCCAACCCATTACATATTTATACATATATTCTAGGGATCAAAACCCTATTTTCCATATCCCAAACACCCAATTAAAACTCAATATTCTTCATGAAAACTCATGTTGACTCATTATTTGGGCTTGCTTTTCCTTATTTGACGTCTCCATGTTGATTTTGCACTTCAACTATTGTTCTTCCTATTTTTGCACGTCTTTCTACTTTTGGCATGTCGAACCGATGTCCTTCCTTTTCGCCCTCTTTCTTCTCTGCTTTATTCTCCTACTTTATTCCCTTATTTTATTCTCAGATAAGTATGTTCTTACTACACACTGGACTCTTGGATGTTCCTCCACTACACACTCTCGAACCTGAATGTGCCTTTGTTGTGCACTCCACTCCTGCCTTGTCTTCTTTCTTATTTTTTTGCGCATATCCTTCATACTTAGGATTTTCATGAACGTTGAATCCAAAATTCATGTCCCACAGGCCCCAAACACTCACCTATGGCTCGCCCTAAGCCAATCAGGCATTTTTTGTGCTCCTCCATGCCTATATGAACTTTTGGGAGGCCTCCTTTTTTGTTGCAACATCCTTTTTTATTTTTCCCTATGTTCCCAAAATTTCTTCTACATCCTGCATAGTCAGGATCGTGAGTTTATCTTATGTTTTATAGACTACTTGCTTCACTTTTCCCTGCGTGGTTGCTAGTTCTCCTATCACCCTTTATGCTTTGTCTTGTAGTTGTCTTAATCATTGCTAAAGGATATTTTGTTGGTCCCGTAAATTTTCAATTTCATCATAGGATTGGCGTTGTGCCAAAATGGTCATCATTCATTTAGTCGGTGGGAGAGTGTTTATGCTCTTCGAAGCCTTCTGCACCTTTTCCTATGCATCCCTCAATTTGGCTTCCACTACCTTCATTTCTAGATCCTCCACCAGGTTGGTCTAGATATGCACACTTTCCTCATAGAGCTTTGTGCATTCCTCCTCCATCTTCTTGATATTTTCTATTGATGTCATTGTTTTTCAGTCTCTTCCAACCCTTTCTTCTAGTGGTTTTCCTGGCACTATGTGTGATTTCAAGTCCTCAATCCTTGTGCAAAAACCTTTGATGACTTCGATTATCCTGGAGACCTATTCTTCCATGGTGGCCTCCACTACTAATGGTACTTTTGGAATTTCCTTATACAACTTTTGGGTGCCCACTTGTTTCTTCTATGCCATTTGCTCGGCTTCATCCTTCTCTTTTAAGGATTCCTTGGCCTCATTCCTCGCCTTCATCGCTCTTTCCACTTTTTCTTCCACTTCACTTTTTTCTTGCAGAGCAGTTGTGTACTGTTGTTGCATTTGAGCCCTTTCATCTATTACTTTTTTCAATTCTCTAGTTGCTAAATTTTTGTGGAGCCTGATCTCATGCATAATACCTATTTTCAATCTCTTGAGTACATGTGTAGGAATCCTTGACACCAATATGTTCAGGTGACTTAGTGTTTTCACGTGTTCTTGCAATTTTGGTGTCAGGAATACGACTACATATTTATGGATCTCCAGCACTCTATGCATGACTGCTAACTCTGCCAAGACTGGATTAGCAGCCTTTGTTTCCTCAACTGGACTCATGGATGATCCTTCACCCAAGTATTTCTCTGGTGTTATCTTCATGGTCTCCAATAGTTGTTGTAATTCTACCAACTGGTCCTCCACCTTCTGGTGTTTTTATGCTTGTTTCCTTGTTGCTTCCTCAATGACCTTCTATGTGGCATCCTGTACTTGGTAGTTGATTCTATCCATATCATTAAATTCCAGATTATAGACAATGGGTACCTTGTGCGCTTTCATGTTTTTACATGCAGCTACTATTGTACCCTTCCCCTTGTCTTTTCTTTTAATCCCAACTCTTGGGCCTGTTGGTTTCACATCTTCTGTTGATGTTCCTAGCGTATCCCATGCACCATTGTGTTGGTCATTTCCCCACCCCTCGTCTAAGTCTTATTCTTTGTTATCTTATTCTTCTTCTCCATTCGGGTGTTCTGTTTTCTCCCATGGAACTTTCTAGGCCTCTTCCCAGTCGTTGGCGATCAATAACACATCATCTACTAGCAACTTGTAGTTGGTTGGAAATCACTGGTGCGTAGGGTCCCTTTTGTCCTGAATGTACATATGGTGCATCCCTGCTTTGAAGTGTGCAATATACTAGTATGTTTCTACCATCTCAGTTTTGATTCATGATGTCTATTCTATGATGTACCTAATCCTGTTGAAATAAACATAGAACTTAACATTTTTATCTATTTATATCCTATTGTTTGTTGTATGCCATATGTTGGCATATCGCGTAGTTGCATTACCTCTGCTGGCTTCTCTCATCCATTGGTAATCACCGGGCTCCTTCCATCCAACCATTGTAATCAAAATAAGAAGCCAAGCATGATGGAACTATATTCCTTTCTCCATGGATTCTACTCATTCTATAAGAAACTCGTTCACCAAAAATGTGCCCCAATTCATTTGGACCCCCTCTACGCATTTTTCAATGGCTACAATTACTACGGTCGACACTTTGTCCTTGAAAAATTTCCTCAACAATTTGCAGGCAAAAAGCTATGTTGCAAAGCACACAACATCATCACTGATGTTCACGACATCCAACCCCCTCATCCCTATGAAGGTTTTAAACTTATCCTTCATGAATTTTGATAGTGCTTTCTCCCTTGTCTTGTTTGAGAATATGGTTACTGAATCTACTCCTACTTTCAACAATCATGTTATCTGTGCAATTAGGTATGTATCAATGGACATCGGTGGGTCTAGCCATAGAGTTCCTCCATGGATGCAACTTAGTATCATTTTGACACATGCATTTATTTCCAAACTTCTTACAAAATGAGAAGTCTCCAGTAGATTTAGTATGCATGACTTCTCTAGTCCTGTCACCCAACTTTGTGGTTCAAGGAGAATTGCTCCTACCCCTATTATGATTTTTGCACACAAATAATTTTCCCTTTCCAGTTAAATAAAATTATGTCCATTCGTAATATCTTGATCTGCAAACTTCAGGGAAGAAATCTTCCCTAGCATGTCCCCTTCAACAATTACGCCAGCTGATATTTTCGGTGTGACCAGTGGGTATTTCTCATCTGTGGGTACTTTAAATTTTGGTGTGATGTATTTTCTTTGGTTTATATAGTTCCTATGAAAACTTGACTATGAAGCCAAAGCTCTTGGTGTTTCCTCGACCATTGGCACAATTGGTGGTCTTTTTGGTTGCTTTTGTGTTGCGACTACTGACACTCCAATTTTCGGTGGTGCCATTGTAATATACATTTGAGTTCGGTGACTATTCTATGATTTTTCTCATTTGGCTTTGGTTCAACTCCAGTTCACTCTGTATTCTCACAGTTCTTTACCAAATGAAAACAAGCTTTTCCATCGACCCTCGTATGCTTTTATCACCCTTCAACGACTATATAATTTTTTTCGTGCCCATCGAAAGTGTCGAATTCGATCAAAATATACCATTAATATTTTCCTTATTGTGGCATTAATGCCAATCCTCCATCGGATTTTTCCTTGGATTTTCTAATCTGTCATGATCCTTAGTGACACCTTATATTTATGACATGTTTCGTCATTTATGGCTTTCTGATTTTTGTTTTTCGTTCTTTAATGACCTTAACGGTTCTTGTATCGTGCTTGAATTTTGTGTGCACTTAAATAACTCTATGTTTTTTCTGCTATATGTGCGATACTCCCCTTTTCTGCATGATACTTCTTCCTGTTTTCCTTTGTATTTCTCGTTTTTCCCCTTTTTACTTGTTTTCTTTCTTTTTCTACTTTTTTGTTTGTTTTTATGTATTTTACCTTCATACAATAGTAAAAATATTATGATACATGTGTTCTCGCATAGTTTAGATTAATGGTCATATGGTCAGCTATCTCTGTAGAGTTTTAGCCGACTCCAATTCACCATTCCTCCCTGGGCTTCTCCATTCAAGGTTTCCAATTACGCAACACCTGCCTCTGTCACATGTTGAATCACATAAGGTCCTAACCAATGCATGCAAAAATTTCTTGGATGCTGCATAAATTTACTTTCATAGAGTAATACTAAGTCTCCCATTTAGATCTTTTTATGTTTAATATGTTGATTATGCCATTCCTTTTCCCTTTCCTTCTGAAATTGTTTATGGAAGCTTGCAACAAACTGATCTTCGTCAAGTTGTACTAATTGTGAAAATCTCTCCTCTACTACGCCAAAGTTTGAAAGATCAATAATCGTTGCAACACATAAGCTAGGTAGAATAAACTCCATAGAAATCACTACTTCTTTCCCATAGACCAACCTAAAAGGTGTCTATTGTGTCAACTTATTTCTTGTAGTCTTGTAGGCCCATAACACTGCAAGAACTCTTAAGTCTCAATCATCTCTCCCTACATTGCAGATATTTGTCAAAGAATTCTCCAAAATTTTATTAAAATCTTCTATTGTCCCATTATCCTGAGGGTGATACGATGTACTCTTCTGGTGATGAATTTGAAATTCCTCAGTCAATGTTGCAATTGTCTTGTTCAATAAGTGTGTTCCTTGATCACTGAGCAATATGCATGGACATTTGAATCGTGTGACTACATTATCAAATAGAAACTGTACAGAAGTATCCATGGTGCAGTCTATGACTAGTGTTGCTTCTTCCCATTTGGTCAAATACTATGTTGTGGTGATTATGTACCTCACTCCCGATCTTCTTATTGATGGGTTGATTGGCCCCACAAAGTCTATTGTCCATTTATCAAAAGATTGCAATGTAACCTATGGATGTAAAGGCATTTCATCCCTCCTGGATGGCTTTCCCACCCTTTGACATGCATCGCATGCCTAAAAATATTCTTTAGCATCCTTATGAAATGTGGGCCATCAGAGCCCTACACACAAAATCTTTTGCACAGTCAATTTTCCTGCATAGTGTCCTCCTGCAATCCCTTCGTGCACTTTTGTGAGTATCATAGGCATTTCATTCTCCATCACACATCATCTCAATATTCCAACTGCACCTAACTTGTATAATTTCCCTATAATGAGATGATAGTCTTCTTCTTTAACCACTAATTGTTTCTTCTGCGCAACTGTCATTTTAGATAAGGCCATCCCTGTACTTAGAAACTATATGATGTCTGCAAGAGATCAAGGAATCAGGACACCTTTTACCCTTGCAAGAGATCAAGGAATCGGGACCATAGACCCCATGGTCCATGGAAGTACCTGGACCATCCATCTATAGAGCACATGTGGTTGTTGGTAAGAAATTTGGCATTTTGGCACCCAGGAAACCAAAGGGCAAGAACCCTTGTCTTCGGGAGTTGTGAAATCCCGATCACTGAAACCTCGAAATGGCGTGAGGTGTGAACGAGATTAAGGAAAGATGGGATTCGATCGTGACTGTTGATCATCCCAAAAAGATCATGATTGTTGATCTTGGCTGAAGGTTGTCGTCGTCCATCAAAGGGACACGTGGCTGATGGTTGACGTTTCGGCGTTCGACATCTGGGAAACCAAAGGGAAAAAAACCTTGCCTTCGCAAATCGTGAAATCCCGATACCCGAAATCCTGACGTGCTTGGTAATAGAAAAGAGAAGTCTCGAAGGAATCTAGACCGTCCATCAAAGGAGACGCGCGGTGAGTGGTCAGAGTTCAGGGAAAGGTCCCAAAATCCCGTGGACCATTGGATCCACACTCTTAAGAGCCGTCGATCTCTTACATGAATTTCCATAACAGAATTCGGAGATTTAAAAGACAAGGAGTCTTGGAGTCATTGCATTTCGAACTCCCAAGTACTGAAACCCCGAAAGGATCCATACCATTGGATCAATGGAGGCTTACATCCATTGATCTCCCTTTGGAGGGAAACTTGGGAAACTTTGTGGTTTTCAAGGATTTGAATGGGAAAGGAAGAAGCCATGCATCGTGATTTCTCGAATCGTGAAAGGTCGGTAAGGGATTTGTCGGTTTAAGCACGTGGTCATGGAACGTGTTCATGAGGACAAGACCCAAATAGGAAACTTGTCATTCACTAGCCCTGTCGGGGTTCGACGTTTCATTGTTTTCGAGCTTCGGGGATTGCATAGTCGAAAGACTCGACGTTTTAGTAGCATTGAGTTGCGAAGTGCGAAGAGACGTCGTGTTGGTTCAGCCCGTAGTCGTGACCCACAACCACATGGAGGTGAACATATGAGGAACTTGTAGTTGGTTGGAAATCGGATGCTAGAAAACCCGACAGTCATTGGATCTGTTAGGAAATGCATGAGGGTTAAGCCCTCGTGAACAAGGGCGAAAGTCCCGAGAGAGGAGTCAGTATCGGGGATTCAGAGTTCAGGATTCCGGGAGTCCTGATGACAAGAGATCGGGACACTCCATGGTGAAATTCCTGATATAGATCTGGACCATCCATCCGTGAAGGACACATGGCGGAGATCGAGAGTCCATCGATATTTCAGATACTGAGGAATCGAGTTGACAGAGGATTTGCATCACTGGGGGTCGCAAGTCGCAAAATCGTAAAATAATCTAGACCGTCCATCCGTGAAGGACACGTGGCAGAGATCGAGAGTCCATCGGTATTTCAGATACCAGGGATTCGAGTTGACAGAGGATTTGTGTCACTAGGGGTCACAAGTTGCGAAATCGTGAAACAACGAGGACCGTCCATCTAAGGGAGGATATGTGGCAGTAATCCAGAATCTCAGGAGAATCCCGAAAGAAAGAGCCCATCGGGATTTCGCAAATCAGGAGTTTAGGAGTCCCATTGACAAGAGGTCGGACTCTCGTGATTGATAAGTCCCGAAACTTCGACTGGTGAACTCCCAAAATGTTAGAATTCGTTTAAGTCTCGATTAATGGACGAGATCCTCTCGGAGGATCCAAGGTTCATAACAACCGTTGGAGGTGGGGAAGGAACATGGATGATAGTTCCTCAACCCCTCTCCGCCTTTGCAAGAAATGCACGAACATGATCCCTTCGGAGGATCCCATGGTTTGTAACAACTGTTAGATTTGAGGAAGAGATGCAGGCATTAATGACATGACCCCTTTTACCCTTGCAAGAGATGAAGGAATCGGGACCGTAGACCCCATGGTCCATGGAAGTACCTGGACCATCCACCTATAGAGCACACGTGGTTGCTGGTAAGCGCTTCAGCGTTTCGGCACCTGGGAAACCAAAGGGCAAGAAACCTTGTCTTCGCGAGTCACGAAATCCTGATCACCGAAACCCCGAAATGGTGTGAGGTGTGAACGATATTAAGGAAAGCCAAGATTCAATCATGACCATTGATCATCCCAAAAATATCATGACCGTTGATCTTGGCTGAAGGCTGTTGCCGTCCATCGAAGGGACACGTGGCTATTGGTCGATGTTTCAGCGTTTTGACATCTAGGAAACCAAAGGGCAAGAAACCTTGCCTTGGCAAATCGCAAAATCCCGATACCCGAAATCCCGACATTCTTGGTAATAGAAAAGAGAAGTCTCGAAGGAATCTAGACTGTCCATCAAAGGAGATGCGCAGTGAGTGGTCAGAATTCAGGGAAAAGTCCCAAAATCCTGTGGACCGTTGGATCCACACTCTTAAGAGCCGTCGATCTCTTACACGAATTTCCATAAAAGAATTCAGAGATTTAAAAGACAAGGAGTCTTAGAGTCGTTGCATTTCGAACTCCCGAGTACCGAAACCCCGAAAGGATCCATACCGTCGAATCAGGGGAGGCTTACAGCCGTTGATCTCCCTTTGGAGGGAAACATGGGAGACTTCGTGGATTTTGGGGATTTGAATGGGAAAGGAAGAAGTCATGCATCATAATTTCCCGAATTGCGAAAGGCCGGTAAGGGATTTACCGGTTTAAGTGTGTGGTCACGGAACGTGGTCACGAGGACAAGACCCAAACAGGAAACTTTCCATTCGCTAGCCCTGTCGGAGTTTGACATTTCACTGTTTTTGAGCTTCAGGGTTTGCAGAGTCGAAAGACTCAACGTTCTAGTAGCACTGAGTTGCGAAGTGCAAAGAGACGTCGTGCTGGTTCAGCCCGTAGTCGTGACCCACAACCACATGGAGGTGAACATATGAGGAACTAGCAGACGCTAGGCCCCCCATGAGTAATTCGAGGATTTTGATCCTTGAGAAATCAACAAAAATTTTGATTTTTGTAGTGGGTGTGTTACACCTGGTTTCACAACAACCTCAAAATCGTATTCCTAAAACATCAGTAACCACTTGCATATTCTCCCCCCCTCAACATTGGCTTCTTCACTAAGTATTTTAGTGTAGAATGGTATGTGTACATATTAAAGTGAAAACCCCATAAATAATGTCTAAACTTATGTAGCGCATATACCATTGCTAATCCTTCTCGTTCCGTTGTAGTGTAATAATTCTCTGCCATGGACAACTTCCTACTTGCAAAAGAAATTGGGTGATCTATGTATCCTTCCCTTATTTGAGACAATATTGTTCCTAAAGTTATGGACGACACATCTACATGAACATGGAATTCCTTGTTCCAATCTGGAAAGATCAAAATCAATGTGGTCACTAATTTTTGTTTTAAGGTGTCCAAATCCTTCTGATGGTCCTCATTCCATTGGAACTTTGTTTCCTTCTTCAACAACTTCTCCATAGGTGTTGTAATTTATAACCTTTGATAAACTTCCTGTAATATCCTATGAGACCCAGAGTTTCCCTCAGTTGTCTGATTGATGTAGGTGGTTGTAAATCCATAATTAATGCAATATTGGCAGGATCCATTAGTAATCCTTGCTTGCAGACCACACAGCCAAACAATATTCCAAAAGGTGCACAAAAAATACACTTCCTCAAATTTAGTGAAATATGACATTGTCTGCACCTATCCAACATTAACCTGAGTAATTCTATGTGATCCTTCAGTAAACTAAACACAGTCCAATAATCTAAGTATACTTCATGAAACTTATGAATAAATTCCTTAAAAGTTGAGACCACAAATATAAAAAACACTACAGGTGAATTCTTTAGTTCAAAGAGAATCATAGTGTATTGATAGCTTCCCCACTTGACACAAACCCCCACCACCTCCTAAGGCTCGCACGACCTCCCAGTCTAGGATCATTCACAGTAGGGAGCCAAATTATCTCTCGAGCTCATGTTGAGCCCTCAAAATCCTATACCATGAGCCTTATCCCTCTTCCATGCATGTAATTCTACATTCATGAGGGTCCTAACACTCTAACAGAGTCTTCCACGTGACCCTGGGCCAAAACTGTGGGCTAACTTTCCACTTATGTGAATAATTCTAGACTTTGGGCTTCAGGAACTCCAATAATAACAAATCACAATTTTTCCAAACGTCGAATATGTGAATGGTTAAACAATGCCAAGGATCAATGACTCTTAGTGTATGCCAAGATATACGACTTACAGATATTTCATGCCTTTGTTCTTCAGGAGGTTTACCAGCTCCAACCTACAACTACCCCAAACTCACAAACTCTGAATTGATAGATCAGATGACTGACACTTGCCTCAGATCAACGGTGGATCTATACTTCGCACTTTGAGCTTTAGAGCCTTCCACAACTCAACACTTCAGATCCTCCGGAGTCTCGAACTAGCGAACTCACGAAGGGAGTGATCAGTGATCCACCTTTCCTCGTAAATGGTTGATTGGGATCTACTCCGGCCTTCGAGCCTTCGGGAGTTCTCGACCCAAATAGACTTACACCTCCATTCCTTTGGAGTACCAAATCTACAAAATTTGTTATCTGTCGACACATAGCTCTCTCCATCAATGGTTAGGATTTGTTCCGGGCTTCAGAACTTTGGGAGTCACACACACTCTTGCAGCTACACTTCAATTATTCTGAACTGTCGGAATTCCGAACTACTCTAGATCTATGGACACGTGTCCTCACAATTTGGATAATCCAAATCTTCTCTAATTCCTCAGACATTAGAAACTTGCCTCCTTTGCGCAAAACACACAGAAACCTACGAATACGCAAAATACGAAGGATTTTAGGGGTTAACACCCGTGCTACTTTCCCATATCTGGCAGCTAGGAAATATTTTCTCCTCCACTGGCGGATCTCATCCACTCGACCTCAAAAATGAAAGGATTCTTCCCTTCAAAGATTTTGGTCTCTCTTTCTCCTGAGCTTTTAACACTCAAAGTTACTTAGACTTCGACACACTCCTTGCGCTCGTATTCTCTAAGACTCTTCAACACTTGACTAAGTGTTGGCCCTGTGCACACCTTGCAAGGGTCTTCTCGAGATTTTATACTCCACTAAGTGTATGTGCACTATTTTCACTCGCTCTGCACAATTTCACGTTATCTCTTATGAGCTTCTGATTCTAAAACCAAATCTTCCTTCACACTTCTTGCGTGGCTACGGTGCACTCCTTGAACCAGTGCTTCAGAAGAGAAACAATTGAAACTTATAGAACCCTATAGGTTCATTCAATTATTCATAAAATGCACACACAAGCATAACAACACAGAAAGAAAAATAACACACATTACCTAATTAACTCATGGATATGCAAACTGAGAATTCGAGAACAATCCTTCTATATTATATTCCTTCAACAAAGAATTTACAAATGTTCTCTTGCAGCTCTCAACTTCTCCTTTACATCAATTTACAATAAACTTCAACAACAAAATGCAATTGTCTTAAATAGCCTCATTTGGGCATAGATTACATATATTTATACACATAGGGGCTTCTCGAGCCTTCCTTCCCACTACTCAGTGCTATGTCATAATCAAAGCATTCTCTTACTAGTCTTATTACAATAAATGGAATTTACAACCCAAATAGGAGTCACTACTCAATATTTGTATAATCCTACAACTAATTAAGATAATTACAACCTTCGGTGATCTCATGTAATGGCTCAAGCCTCAAAAAATTAAAATCTCTTTTAATTACAATATTTTCCAAATATTAAAATGTTGCACTCTCCTTGGGTTTAAACACATTTTGAACGCACGCTTGATGCAAAGTTGTCCTCTACTCGGCTTGATGTACGTTGTTGACCATGCTCCTGCATCATACTCCTATGGACAAAAAGATTCATGGATTCATGTCCATGAGATCCTGCACTGTCTTTCCATGCTTCTGGATATCAGTTTTAGTAATCCAATTGGCATCTTCTGCTAGATGATCTTTCCACTTAACCAGATACTCAAAATAAATTTTCCTTCTTCTTAGAAATCCTCTGATCTAAGATCTTCTCTATCTGTGGCTTCTCTACTATGGGCATATTTTGTTTCCACTGAACCTCCTCATGATCATCTTTTCCTTATGTATCATCCACCCTGTAAGGATATAGGTCTTCTACATTGAATATTGGTGATATTCCAATGTCCTATGGAAGCTCAATCTCATAAGCATTCACAACAAATTTTCTTAGGATCTTACAGGGTCCTATATTTTTCATATTCAACATGTTATATTTTACTTTCATAAATCTCTCCTTCCTCAGGTGTGCCAAAACATGATATCCAACTTCGAATTTTACCTTTCTTCTTCTCTGATCTACCCTACTCTTGTACTTCTGGTTGCTATTCTGTAGTTGTCCCTTAATTTGATCATGTAATTTTTGTGTCTCTATAGAAAAATCCTCTACTCCTGTGCTTAAGAACTCCTCTCATCCCAAATCTCTCAACTCAGAATTTCCTCTTGGATGCATCACATACACTATCTGGAATGGGCTCTTACCAATTCTCCTATTTGGTGAGTCATTATATGCAAAATCTGCTTGGGGAAGAATTTGATCCCACTGGATGTTATGGTCAGAGACCAAAATATTCAACGGGTTTCCTAAACTTCAGTTCACCACTTCAGTTTGTCCATCCGTCTGAGGATGATATGTTGAACTAAAAGACAAACTTGTCCCCAACTTCTTCCACAATGTTCTCCGAAAGTGCCCCACAAACTTAGTGTCTCTATATGAAACTATGCTCCTTGGCAACCCATGTAATCTCACAATATCCTTGAAGAATAAATTTGTTATGTGAGTAGCATTGTTGGTTTTGTGACACAGAATGAAATGTGTCATATTCAAAAATCTATTGACCACTACAAATATTGAATCACTTCCTCTCTAGGTTCTAGGCAATTCTAGAACAAATTTCATACTTATAGCATCCCATGGTCTACCTAAAATAGGAAATGGTTGATACAATCCAGTGTTTTGATGTTTTCCCTTATCATACTAGTAGTTTCTACACCTGTCCACAAATTTCATTACATCAGATCTCATACCTGGCCAGTAATATGAAGAACTCAATTGTGCAAATGTTTTATCATGGCCAAAGTGTCCAACCAAACCTGTACTATGCTTTTCCTTCAACAAGTTATCCCTCATTGAGAATTTCAAGATACACAATTGACGTCCTTTGAATAACATTCCACCTTGCATCAGAAATTCCATCCACTGATTTATGTCCCTCAGCAAAGGATTCTCACATGCTTCATAAGATTCTTTGAAATTTGGATCTTCCTGATACATCTCCTTGAGGTGTTCAAATCCTAAGATCTCCACTTGATATTCCTACAAGATCAAACATCTCTTGCTCAAATCATCAACAACTTTGCTAGTGCTTCCACTAATATTCTTAATAACAAAAGTAAAATTATGCATGAATTATACCCATTTGGCATGTCTCTGGTCCAACTTCTCTTGTTTGGTTATAAACTACAATGCTTGATTGTGAGAATATAAAACAAACTCTTTCGGAATAAGATAGTGCCTCCATTTTTTCAAAGCTTGAATCACAACATAAAATTCCTTATCATATGTGGAATACTTCCTTTTAACATCATTCATCTTCTCATTGAAATAAGTAGCAGGCTTATTGTCTTGACTCAAAATTGCATCAATGGCTACTCCACTTGCATCACACTTAACTTGAAATGTCTTCTTAAAATTTGGCAGAAATAGAATAGGTTGTTCTGTTATCTTGGTTTTTAACACTCTAAATCCCTTTTTAGCCTCTTCTGTCCAATTAAAAGACTTATGATCCTTCCTTATGGTGTCCAGTATAGGTGCACAAACACTGTTGAAATTCCTAAGGAATTTCCTATAAAAACTTTTCAACCCATGAAAACTTCTTACCTCGAATACACATCTTGGAGAAGGCCAATATTTGATTTCCCTAACCTTCTTTGGATCCATCTTCAACTCATTTGAAGAGATTATGAACCCCAAATATATAATTTTTGTTTTCATGAAAGAACATTTCTTCAAATTTACTAACAACTTCTCTTGTTGCAACCTCCTAAACACCATATTCATATGTCTCAAGTGCTCCTCTTCAGTCTTACTGAAGATTAAGATATCATCCAAATAAACAATTACAAACTTACCAATTAAATCTTTGAGTACTTCATTCATCAACCTCATAAATGTACTTGGGGAATTTGTTAATCCAAATGGCATAACAAGCCATTCATACAACCCTTCATTTGTCTTGAATGTGGTCTTCATTCATCTCCCTCTCTCATCCTTATATGATGATAACCACTCTTCAAGTATATCTTGGAAAAATAACTAGCTCCACTCAAACAATCCATTAAATCATCTATTATGGGTAAAGGAAATCTATACATGATGGTTATCTTGTTGATGGCTCTTGAATCTATGCACATTCTCTAACCTCCATATTTCTTTGGACTCAACACAGTTGGTACAACACATGGCCTCAAAATTTCTTTGATCAAACCATTATCTAACAATTCTTGGACTTGATTCTTTACCTCTTCATTCTCTCAAGGTTTTAATCTGTATGCTTCTTTATTTGGCAAACTTGCTCCTATAATAAGGTCAATATGATGACTAATACTCTTGATGGGCGGTAAAGAGTGAGGTAACTCATCCACCACAATATCAATGAACTCATCCAATAACTCTTGGACTTCTACATGCAAATCATTCATATAAGCGCTTGTGAGAATGACTCTCGGCTTACCTACAAAAACAAATTGCATTTCATGTTCCCTCTTGACTTCTTTCAAGAGTTCCTTCCCACTCATAAGAAGTATAATTGCACTATATTCTTCTTTGACTCCTTTATCTTCTATTGAAAACAACATATGCATACATCCATTTTTCTCTAGGGTATAAGTGTTCTTCCTCCCATCATGTATGAAATTCCTGTCATATTTCCATGGTCTTCCCAACAGAACATGACAAAAATCCATAGGTATGACATCACACATAACTTCATCATTATAATATCCTATCTTAAACTCAACTTTGCATTGTTGACTTACCATTACTTGATGTCCTTTCTACAACCATGATACTTTGTATGGATTCGGATGTGCATTTGTCTCTAGCTTCAGCTTATCCACCATCTTTGTGGATACTAAATTATCAGTACTCCCACTATATATAACTACCTTGCATACCCTATCCCTGGTCTTGCAAGCAGTGTTAGAAAAATAGGATCGTAGAGCAATAAAATAAAACAAATGCGGAAATAAAACACAGAAGATATACAATACACTAGAGACACAGATATACGTGATTCACCCAGTGTGAGATAAGTCCAATGAAGAAATTGCCAGGTCCTTCCATTATTATTATCCAACAAATGAAGGGATACAACCTACAACACACCCGTTGTAACTTCCTCTTCTTTCTCTCACAGTCTCCTCACTCAGAATACAATATTCATAATAATGCATAGCCGCAATACATTTCCCTCATAAAAGAGGGTTGTCTTCTAGGGAAAAAAACCCTAACATAACTTCTATCGTCAGATCTGCAACCTTATAATGAACGTTCCATATTTACAATGAAATTACAATATACATTTACAAGGCAATTTTTCCTTCAGGGTCTTCACCCTCGGACCCCACAGAGGAGGTAGCCCCCCTCTGCACTCCCCCTCATGGAAGAGTGTACATTCTTCTGGGGTGTAAAGTCTTCATGGGGTATAAATACAACTAAAAACAAAGACCTCTGAATCAGGAAGATAATCATGCTCCACAACCAAAAAGCAGTTATGAACAAATTGTTCCTATGAACTAGTTCTCTTTCCTCTTTATCTGGCTTCATGAGAAATTTCCTCATCATGAGTGATCTTCCTTCTTCTACAACTTCTAACTTCATCTTTGTCTCCACATTCTTCCATTGTACTTCAGAAATGTGAGCTTCTACTCTTCATGTATTCTTCCTCTCGGGACATTCTCAAGACATGTGTCTTGTCTTTCCACAAGCATAACACTTCAATTCTCCTCCTTTGCCTCTTCAGCTTCCTCTGGGGAAAGAGTTTCTTCCACCATAGTGTCCTCCTCTAGAACTTCCTCCTCTCTCTTTTTGACTATGATATCTTCCAACTTCTGGTCTGGGCTTCTGGAACTTTTCTTTGACTGTGCCTGTACCTCTACTTTGAATTTTTCCTCTGTTTTGTTGACTTTTTTTTCTAGCCAACTTTTCTTCTACTTTTAGGGATACTTGATAAGTATCTTCCACCATTCTCATTGTCATCATGTTGATTTCATCCTATATTTCATATCTCGGGCCATTAATGTACCTGCAAACTTTTTCTTCATCATTCTCTCTATGTCCTACTCTGATGTTTAGCTTGTAAAAATCTTCAGTGTATTCTTTCACCGACAAACCTTTATGTCTCATATTTTGTAGCTTTCTAAAAAAAATCACTTGATAATATTTGGGTATGAACTTAGCTTTCAATTTAGCTACCATTCTATCCCAACTCTTAATTTTAGACTTACCTTTTCATCTTCTATCAGTTTTCAATTCATCCAACCATAACTCTACATGTCCTTTCAATCTGTTCACAACATGCTTCACCTTGTTCTCATCATAAATCTCCTCATAATCGAAGTACTTATCTAAAGCACTTACCCAGTCAAGCAATTCCTCCACATTTAAATTACCCTCATACATTGGGACTTCTATTTTTACTTTGGTTCCCAGCTTGACAACAGCTCTCAATAGTCGCTCCTCTACTTCTTGTTCTCCTAAAACTTCTTCTACTTCTACTTCTTCATTTTCATTTTCACTGACATCACCAACATCACGTGCTCTTCTTTGTGTTGTCTCCATAGTGTCCAACCTTGCAAGAAGTTGTCTCATCTGCTCTTCCATGGTTGCATTGACCATTGGTCTGTCTCTGGGTCTTCTTGGCAACATGATTCCAAGTCTTCTTCCTTTTCCTGCTATCTGTGGACAAATTATATGCTTTGATACCAATTTATGCAAACACCCACCACCTCCTGGGGCTCGCACAACCTCTGGTCTAGGATTGTTCATAGTAGGGAGACGAATTAGCTCTCAGGATTTTTTTGAGCCCTCGAAATCTTATACCACAGGCCTTATCCCTCTTCCCTATGCATAATTATACATTCACGAGGGTCCTAACACTCTAACAAAGTCTTGCACATGACACCGAGCCAAAATCATGGGCTAACTTTCCACTTCTACGAGGAATTTGGGACTTTGGGCTTTGGGATCTCCAACAATAACAACTCACGATTTTCTTGAACGTCGAATATGTGAATGGCCAAACAATGGCAAGGATCAATGGCTCTTAGTGTATGCTGAGATATACAACTTATAGATATTTCAGGCCTCCACACTTTGGGAGGTTTACCCGCTCCAACTTGCAACTACCTCGAACTCGCAAACTATGAATTGATAGATCAGATGACTGGCACTTGCCTCAGATAAATGGTGGATCTGTACTTTGTTCTTTGGAGCCTTCCACAACTCAACACTTCATATCCTCTGGAGTGTTGATCTGTAAAACTCACGAAGGGTGTGATCAACGGTCTAACTATCCTTGTAAATGGTCTATTTGGATCTACTCCGGCCTTCGGTCCTTTCGAAGTTCTCAACCTAAATAGACTTACACCTCCATTCCTCCAGAGTACCAAATCTCCAAACTTCGAGATCTGTCGACACGTGTCTCTCTGCATCAATGGTTAGGATTCATTTTAGGCTTCGTAACTTCAGGAGTCACACACACTGTTGCAGCTACATGTCAATTCTTTTGAATTGCCAAAATTCTAAACTACTCGGGATCTGTGGACATGTGTCCTCACAATTTGGATAGTCCAGATCTTCTCCGATTCTCGGAACTTTGGGAACTTTCCTCCTTTTCACAAAACACACAGAAACCTCAGAATACATGAAATCCAAAGGATTTCAGGGGTTAACGCTTGCACTACCTGGAGGCTAGGAAAGGTTTTCTCCTCCTCGGGCGGATCTCGTCCACTCAACCTCAAAAATGAAAGGATTCTTCCCTTCAAAGATTTTTGTTTCTCTTTCTCCTGATATTTTAACACTTGAAGTGACTTAGACTCTGACGTACTACTTGCACTTGTATTCTCTAAGACTCTTCAACACTTGACTAAGTGTTGGCCCTATGCACACCTTGCAAGGTTATTCTCGAGCTTCTATACTCCACTAAGTGCACGTGCACTCTTTGCACTCGCTTTACACAAATTTACGTTATCTCTTATGAGCTTCTGAGTCTGAAAACGACTCTTCCTTTGCACTCCTTGCATGTCTATTGTGCACTCCTTGCACCAGTGCTTTATCAGAGAAATAATTGAAACTTACAGAACACTACATGTTCATTCAATTAATAATAAAATTCACACACGGGCATAACAACACAGAAATCAAAATAACACACATTACCCAATTAACTCATGGATATGAAAACTCATAATTTGAGAACAATCCTTCTATATTATATTCCTTCGACAAATAATTTACAAAGGTTCTCTTGCAACTATCAACTTCTCCTTTACAACAATTTACAATAAATTTCAGCAAAAAAATACAATTGTCTTCAACAGCCTCATTTGGGCATAGATTACATATAGTTATACATGAAGGGGCTTTACGAGCCTTCCTTCCCACTATTCTAGTGTTATCATGTCATAATCAAAGAATTCTCCTACTAAGTGTTATTACAATAAATGGAATTTACAACCCAGATATGATTCAATCCTCAATATCTGTAAAATAATACAACTAATTAAGATAATTACAATCTTTTGCGATCTCATGTAATGGCTCAAGCCTCAAAAAATTAAAAGATCTTTTAATTAAAATCTTTTCAAAATATTAAAATGATGAGTTGTCCTTGGGTTTCAAAACATTTTGAACGTGCGCTTGATGAAGAGTTGTCCTCCACTCATCTTGATGTACATTGCTGACGATGCTCCTTCATCACCACTTTATCGCAAAAGTAGTCTTATACATGTATTCCTACACGATATCAAATGGTACCATGAGAATCCATCTGTGAAAGAATAAGCCTCCTGTCCTCCTACATTCTCCAGTGCCTCATTTGTGAATGGTGTTGGAAATGGATCATCTAGACATGCATCATTTAGCTTCCTCAAATCTATGCAAATATTGATTCTTCTTGTTTTTGTATCTTGTACCACCATTGGAGTTATCCCCTCTGATTCTACCACTGGTTCAATGATCCCTGCATCCAACATCGTGTCTATTTTTTCTTTCACCTTCTCTTTGTATTTCGGATTTAACCTATATGGTTTATGTCACACTGGTTTAGCTACTGGTTTCAAAGGGATTTTCATCTCACCTAATTCTCAACCTATCCCCTTAATTTATGAGAATGTAGTTGGGAATAGATATTGATACTCGTGAAATAAATATGCAATCTTCTCTACATTTTCATCACTCCAATAATATCCTATTTATGCAAACTTTGGATTCTTTTTCATCCCAATGTTTACTTTCTGCGTCTTTATTTTTTGTGTATATGCAATAGATTCAATATCTGGCCCTTCTACTACATGTTCCCCCTCAGTTTTCGATACTTGCACATTCTTGGGATATTTCTCATCATGTTCTTATTTTGCAACATTGTAACACTCTAGTAATTCATGAACAATCATTGAAGCTCTATGTTCACTACACATGGGTACCACTTCCATCGTCTCTTCTTATGAGAATATCTTGGTTCGAATGACCTGTAATGTTGCATTTATTAGTGGAGATTCGTGTTCAAAATTAAAATTTACCTTGAACCTTTGAATCAACTCATCCCATCTTGTTGTTTCTCTGTGCATTTCCATCTTTAGATACCAGTTCTTTGGAATTGTATACAATGTATGTATAAATATGTGCATCCATTTCTTCCTCGGTATTGAAATCCATATGGATCTACACTACTCCACATGACCTTCTGGTTCATTTATCCATGTATGCATCTACGCAATATTCTCTAACTTGGTATCAAATATCACATGCATTAGTCTCCGACACTCTGACCAGTCTTCCATCCCTTCTTTGTGTGCATCCCACCATCTGGCTGGAGTAGCTTTCAAGATAACATATAGTGCCAACATCCTTTTTTTTCGGGTACCTGCAACTCAAATTCCTTTACAAATGATCGTATGTTAGTCAATCCATCATGCCTGGGTGGATCGCATAACTCTGTTCCGATCTAGTGTAATGATTGGGTTATGCACGCACATCATCTAGTTGATACTTCATGCATCCTCTACTGCCAATGTTCCAAACCTTCATATGAATATGATGCCCATGAACTGATACTTATCCAACTTAGCATATCATCTGCAGTGGGGTTAACATAATCATCCATCCACACAGTCATGTTATACATGTTATCAGTTTTTTTCCCTCTCACTGACTCTATCTACCTTTTTCCTTCTGTCGGGTCCAATGGTGCAGTAACCTTCAAGTCTCCTACCTCAGATATCATTTCCATCCTCTTCATATTAATGATCGTTTGATTATCAAAGGCTCATTCAAGTCCCATCAGTGTTGGATATGGTTGACTATCATCCATGATCTCAATGAATTCAAAGTCTACTACACTACGCACTCCATCTATGTTCAAAGGTACTCCTGTCAATCGACCAATTGGTACTATCTTGTGTTGGTTTGCTAATCTTAACTAAACATGAGACCAGATTAACTTGGGTTTCCCCATGATCTCCCAGGTTTTCTTTGGTAACACATTTACATCAGAACCCAATTCCAAGATAACATTATCCACATCATATTCCCCAATCTGCGCAAGTAATTTGAATTCATTGTTGGTCCTCTTTTTGTGCAATACATGATTTACTACCCTCCATGCAATAGGAATTTCCCTTTCTTGTGCATAATGATCAATCATTTCATATAATTCATTCAATGCAATTTCATCTTTCATTAACTCTACGCAACTTCTCAGGAACTCTCTAAGATTACTTACCTTCCCAGGTGGCTTCTCTGGCATAGTGCAATAACAAACATGAGGCACAGATGATGTTGATGCTACCTAATCTGGTCGTAGTATCTTTTTTCTTTTCCTCTGATACATCTCCTTCTCTTGTTGAGGGTTGAATGTTGGCATAGGTCCTACTAATTTCCTTACCCATTTCTCAACTTGATTCCCTCCATTCACCATATCATCCCTTGTTCTAGTTCCTTCACACATAACAACTATTATTCCAGGTCCTTCACTGCATATTTTGGCTAATATTTTTTGTACATTTTGATTTGGTTTTTAGTTATGATTTCCTCTTTCTTGCCACTTTGCAAGTAGTTGAGGACAATATTCTATCGCATGGTCCAATTATCTCCAGTATGTGTAGGTTGTACAATGGTTCTATCAGTCATGAGCTAAGTTTCCTGGTTGATTACAATTGTAACATGTTATTGGTCCTCTACCTCCTCTGCCTCGACCTCTGCCAAAATTTCCTTTGTTTCCTGGATTAAATCCTCTTTGATTATTATACTGTGGACCACCTTGTTTTGTCACAACATTCTCCTCTTGAATCATGTACATATCTGAAGTGTGCTCTCTCATCAAATCGAATGCGCAACAATCCTTCTCTTCATGTCTGTCTGACTTGCATAAGTTCCAGAATAAGTTCCTTGTCATGTTATGATATTTCTATAGTAATGGAACCTCAGTCAGATGATATCCCCATTTCTTACATATTTCACAATATCCCCCTCCTAGTAATGGATTCGATGCTCCGGTCTCCAAATACTACGCAAATGTTGGGCATTCATCCTTGTGGTGGCCTTTGGTTCTACACTTGGTACACCAGACTTGTTCTTGTTTCTCCTTCCCTTTTGTAGGTTTTGTCAATTGAATTTTCAAGGAAGCTAACTATGTTTGGACTTGTGTCATCCCTCCATTACCTCCTACAAGTGATTCTTCCAATTTCATTGCAATCTCCAAATCTTCAGGTTGTGACGCAACCTTATGTTGAATCAATGGCCTGTGAATGTGTGGTAGAAGTCCTGCAATAAACCATTCTTGGTGTTGTTGATCAGGGATCTGGAATGTCATTCTACCCATCAAATCCTTAAAACGTTGGTCATAATCCTAGACTAATTCATTCTGCACCCGTTTGATCTCCTTCAACTCCATAATGTATTTTGACTTAGACTTTGGCTTCTTGAACTCTTTCAACAATGCTTGTCTAATTTATGCTAAAGTCCTTTCTTGTCCTATAGGTGTGGTACTCTTCAGTTTCATGTACCAAACTAGTGTGCAACCTCTAAATGTTGTTTCCAACTATGAAATCTTTACATCCATCCTGGACATTCTTTACAACCCAAATTGTCTCACAGACAAATAGATGTTGTTCTATGTCCTTTGACCCAACTCTCTAGAACTCAAGTAGCCTTAGGGTATTTTCTACCCCTGCCATGTTTCTTTGTGTAGTACCTCCCCTAGGTGATGTCGATTAACTCTGACTCTGTGAACTTCTTCCACTACTATGGTTGTTGCTACTTTTTCTGCCCTTTCTAACTATGAGTTATTTTGACAAATCCTTGAATGTAATTTATGATCTAGGTGACACACACAAGGTCATGGAATCAACACAAGATATCATCTGATTAGGACTTGCCGACTCTTATATTATGGGACTAAACTGATAATTCTATTCCTCTCCTTCTACGTACGTTATCTCTACAATCTGGACTATTGCGCAGGATATCTTCCCTCAGGATCACTATGTGACTTTCCTTTCTCAGCCCCGACCCCTAGTATTTCCCCTCTTGTACCTTATTCCACTGTGCAATACTCCAAACTCATCTTCTTCTTATTATACAAATTATTCGGTTCTCTGCATCCTTAATCCCTCCCTTCCTTCATTTATTCCTTCATTCTTTCCTACCTTCAGATGATCCTCTTGTCATCCCCCAGTTCCCCTATGCATGCAAAACCCCTTAGAAATCAGACTCCATTTTCATCACGCACTTTTCACACAACAACATATGTATCCATGTACCCAGCGATTTCATGAACCTTCTGCGTGGACCTTTGAAGAAATCTCTCTCTACAACACTGTATGAATGGGTACAATCCACTGCAAATTCTGTAATATATCATCCCAATATACTGTCCAACCAGAAATCAAATGTGCGAGAAGTCTTATTAATTACATAATGCAACTAACTTACTAAATCAGGAGTCCATTTCCTCAGAACTATGATTTGGTACCTTCCAGTATTCTCCACTAATCTTTCTAACCACTCAGTCAAAATAATTGGAAATCTACCAAAGAAAATCTCATGCAGCTTTGTGTACACATACCTTTGCATCCATTGCTTGTTTCTCATATGAGGGTTTCTATTCTCTTTTCAAGAAAATTCTCATTCCTTCCCTTCTATCCATTCTGAGATCTCTTTCTTCGTCAACCTCCAAAACATTCCCTCATTCACAGATTCTAAGTCCCGACAATGGAACCATTTGTTGGCACACGGTTATAAGACCCTAGGTTCAAGTTATCTTAACCAACAAAACCCTTCAGACATCGCCCCTTTCTACATCACCTTCATGCAAGTGAAGTCTCTCCCGAGGCATCCATTGGAGCTGCGGGAACCAATTTTCTACAGTAGTGAGGGAATGAGAGGCATTCATCTTATTCATTCTTACTTACCTGTTCTGTGCACATTATCTTGTATTGGTTCTTCCTTGGTTACTTAGTGAATTCAATTATATAGTATCACTATACTCCATATTTCAACATAAATCATCTACTGTAACATTCATACCTAGTGTGCAATGATCATGTAAGAAAAATATATAATCTAACATGCATAAAGAGAATAGTCATGATCAATCACATAAAATAAAAGAAGATGCAATACTTAATGTGGTTCATCAAACTTTGGGCTACGTCCACAACGATTGGCTTCTTTATTATTCTTGTTGTAATCATCTCAGGATTGTGAACTGCGCTTACAATAGATATATCATACTATATTTCTCTCCATCTTGCCTAGTTTCTCTGCAGTGCAAGCCTCTCTCTGCAACTCTCCTTCTCCAATCAGACATCAACTTTCTTCCTCGTACTCAGTCTATTTTCTCACTTTCCTCATGAGAGATTCTAACAATAAAAAACATAACATACTCGACTAACCTCTAAACCCCTAATTTTCCCAACCCATTACATATTTCTACATAAATTCTAGGGCTCAAAACCCTACTTTGCATATCCCAAAAACCCAATTACAACTCAATCTTCCTCATGAAAACTCATGTTAACTCATTGTTCGGGCTTGCTTTTCTTGCTTTTACATTTGCATGTTGTTTCTTCACTTCGACTATTTTTCTTCCTGCTTTTGTGCAGCTTTCTAATTTTTGCATGCCAAACTATTGTCCTTCCTTTTTACTCGCTTTCTTCTCTTGCTTTCTTCTTTTCTTTATTCTCATCTTTCTTCTCGACTAAGTATGTTCTTACTACGCACTGTACTCCTAACTATGCCTCCACTGTGCACTCTCGAGCCTATATGTGTCTTTTTTGTGCACATTGCTTCTACCTCGTCTTCTTTCTTCTTTTGTTGCGCATATCTTCTATACTTATGATTTTCATGAACACTGAATCCAAAATGCCTATTCAACGCCCCCATTGAGAGCACAAATATGATTAGGTACTTAATGTACAAAAACAAGATAAATAACATGGATGACACAAGGATCCTCAAAATTGCTTCAAACTAGAGCCAAAATCACCAACGGATTAAGAATGGATGTCACAATGATTCCAAGTCTTGGCTAAATCATTGGGGAATAAAGGAAGAAGTTATTCTCTAGAATAGCGACGATAATAAAAATATGGTTAAAGCTAAATTTAAGGAGAATCTTTGGTGTGATAAAGAATTAGAGCATAAAACAAAATTAAGATACTATAAGGAGGTGATTAACCCTAATATTGAAGATCAAAATTATCTCTTGATTTTGACTAGATTAAGGAAGAAAATCAATATTGTTAAAATAAGAACTAATTCTCATGAGTTTCATAGTGGAACTAGACATTGGACAATTACCAAAACACCATGGCATGAAAGAAATTGTCACCTTTATGACACTCAAAGGGTTGAAGATGAGAAGTACTTTCTCCTAGAGTGTCCTACGTATACGCAAATTAGATCTCAATTTTAAAATATTTGTCACAATACTGACCTTCCTAACCTTCTAAGTCATCAAAAGTACAATGATCTTGGAACACTTCTCCTAATGCATTTCAAACATCAAAATAACATTCTAAAGAAGTCCAAGCAATCTCTTACCTTTCTTAAGTTTTGATAGACCAATCTTGGTCTCAATGGACGTTAACCATCATCATCACCATCATCATTTATATAGTACCTTTTTTTTCCTTTTGATTAGGGATTTGTGCTTATTTGTCTTGTCAAATTTTGAGGATTCATTAGAAGAATTTCCCTAATGGTTTTTCTAGCAATCTTACATTATTTATCATACCAAGAGTTTACCATTCTATTTTTCTTCTTACACATCACCTTGATAGAGAATTTAGTGATGGAAATAAAGAGATGAAATTATGATAGAGGTATTCAATATTATCCTTATTTGATAGTAAATTTAATTCATTATTTTAAATTCTTAAAAAAATATTAACTTTATACTTAGCAAATATAAATACTTTTAATTATCATAATTATTTTCAATTACACTTTATTTATTTTTATTTTTATTTTCCTTGGAAAAGAGTAGGGGAACCCTCGAGTACTTCCCCACATTTAGTGGATGGTAAATGACGACATGATTACGTGCCTAACCTACATCAATTTAGGCCCTATACAAGCTCATGGTCGAGGATTCGACCCTAGAACCTCATTCGAGCAAACAACAACACTCATCCACTTGAGCTAACCCACTGGGCTATCTAATTGGAATAGAGCTCGAGGAAACCCATTGGGAACTTCCCCTCATTTTGAGGATGGTACCGGGGTAAACCGAATTTTGTAAAAAGATGAGGCTTTTTCAATAGCTTGCTCATTTAAGAACTCAACATGTCACTTGTGGAAATTGAACCTGGATGGGAGAAAACACCCCTCAACACAAACCACTCTCGCTAAACCAAATTGACTTCAATTACACTTTATGTATGAAAAGGTTT
>ML817405.1:168195-191067 GCA_009831015.1 Picea engelmannii | reverse complement strand
TGTACAGCATGTTGTTGCTGCAATATAATCTGCCTCGACTGTATATAAGGATATTGATGATTGTTTCTTGTTCAACCATGATACTAAACACTCACCCAAGTAGAACATTGCTCCATTGGTGCTTTGTTGGTCATCAATGCAACCTTCCCAATATGCATCTGTGTAGGCAATAAGTGATAGATCATTTCTTTTTGGATACCATAATCCAAACTATTTTGTTCCTTTGAGATACTAAAAATCCTCTTCACTACTAATACATATGATTCCTTTGGTACTGCTTGGAATCGTGCCATTTGTCCAACTGCATGCATTACATCTGGTATGGATGTTGTTACATATAGTAAGCTACCAATCATTGACCTGTATTGCCTCTGGTATGTAGACTTTGAATCATCATATTTGCTCAACTTTCAATTGGTTTTCATAGGAGTGGTAACTGGTTTGCAATCTTCCATTCCGAACCTCTTTAGCATTTCTCTGATATACTTAGTTTGAGAAACAAAAATTCCTTGGTTTCTTTAACGTATCTGAAGACCTATAAAGAAGGATAGTTCTCCAAGTAATGACATTTCAAATTCATTCTGCATATCCTTTGAAAATTTATAGCTTAACCTGTCATCAGTGCTTCCAAAAATAATATCATCAACATAAACTTCAACTAAAAAAATATTATCTTGAATTACCTTGATGTAGAGGTTGTTGTCTGCACTTCCTTTTTTGAAACCTGCCTATTGTACATATTTATCTAGTCTAGAGCACCATGTTCTAGGAGCTTCTTTTAGACCATACAAGGACTTCTTCAATTTACACACATAATCTGCGTTCTCTAACAACTGAAATCCTTTTGGTTGTTCAATGTAGACTTCTTCTTCAAGTTCCCCATTTAGAAAAATTGATTTCACTCTATCCACAAACCAAATACCATAAACCCTTACATTAAACCATGTGCCACAACCTCACTATTATGTAGCCTCAAGCTAAACCAACAACTTCAGCAACACATCACAACCAAAAGACCAATACCCATATGCCAAATGCCAACAACAAAATACCTACTATATCCCTCAACAAATCTGATATATGCAGCAATAATGAACATCCAATACCATATCAAGAGATAAACCCTAGGTCACAAAACATACCTCAAACAAAATGTACCATATCTCTCATAAATAGACCCCAACCATGTTGTTGCCGCAATTTTTCTGCCGCACTTTTTCTGTCGTGATTTTTCTGCCGCACTTTTTTTGCCATGATTTTTTTGCCGCACTTTTTCTGCTACGATTTTTCTGTCGCACTTTTTTTCCTGTGATTTTTCTATTGCACTTTTTCTACCGCACTTTTTTCTTCCACAATTTTCCTACCACGCTTTTTCTACCACACTTTTTCTGCTGCACTTTTTCTACCGCACTTTTATCTATCAATAATACCTTCTCAAATAACCTTTCACAAGATAGATATTCAATGATGTGTTGAATCATTTTTTCATTGATGCCAAAGGATTGATTGATTGATGTCAAAGGATTGATTTCAAGGGATTGATTGATTCCAACGGATTGATTGATTGATGTCAAAGGAACAATGTCTTGTCATAGCATACTGATGTAATATGTATTGTCCTTGATGTGAATGGATTAATGTCAAATGGAATCATAGTCATATGATTTCATGCATAGATAAAGATGGATCAATGAATTTTCATTGATATATGAGAATGGATCAATGAATTTCCATTGATATATGTTGACATTGATGGTTTGATGCAGTCATGTATTTGTCCTTGGATCATGTGATCATGCATGGAATCAATGACAAAGGGACAATGTCATAGTGATACATTGTCATGGGCTATTCCAATTTGGATTGATGTAATGATGACTCATTATTGTCTTATCATGGTTGATAATGAGTACAAATGGATGAAATCCAAAGTGGTCCCCTTATGGTGAAATCCCTCGTGGGAATATGATTTGTGATTAAGCTATCCTAGAAGTATGGTTAGAGAAATCACACTTAATTGTGGAATAATGAAATGAAGATCAGTGAATTTGTCAATGAAACTATCCTAGATGGACAGTGCTTGTCAATCCTGTTAGCACTAGAAGTCACCTCTGGATTGCAGTAGGGGTAAGCCCAGTACCCATCAATTTTTTCTATCACAAAGAATAAATTTAAGGTTTTCAAATGGATGCAAGCCCAAGCAAATATCACTTTAACTCAGAAAACTGGATAAGGTATGCACAAGCAGATGAAGCCTTGATCCAACTTTAGTCAGTGATTTATAGTAAGGGTGAGTAGGAGGAAGATCTTGAAGAGGAAGTGTAATGGTTTTCTATAGACATCAGGTCTTCCAGCAGCCAAGTGAAGAAAAGCTCAGAGAACAAGATCCTCTTGGACTCGGAGTTTTTGGAAACTGAAAATGCTACAACAATGTTGCAATCAAACAGCCATTACAGCATAATCACAACAACTCGGTTGGATCATCCATGCCCAAGTCTTCAGTATCAGATGCATAAAAGACAAAAATGGAAAATGGATTAGATTGAACAAGGAGTCTCAAATCTCATAGCATAACAAATAACCATATTTTAAATCAAAACTTTACAATTGTGGGAGCTTAGCTCAACCATCGACGCTAACAAAATATGAGAACGACTCTTATATACTCAGAACCAAAACAACTGAAACATGCTCAAGTCTTCACATTGAAGGCATTACGTCTACATGCTTCCTGGCAGACTGTGCATGCAATCTTTAGTTAGTTATGAACTTCAGTCAGATGCAATCGCATTCCAGAACGGGCCTGCAAATGAGTTGATCAGCTGAAAGTCCTTTCCTGGGCTTTCCATTTATGGTGGAAATGATGTCCAACCACCACCAACTTCTTCATTGGGATCAGGGAAGGCCCCAGTCAACTTTGCACCTATAGAATGTGGAGGCCTTCGCATTCTTCCATCTAGATATGATTTGGGAGTTCACAGTGAGATTAGCAGGCAGACGTGGAGGTTGACGTGATGGCTGGAGCAATCGACACGAAGGGGTGAATGGATAGTGACCAGGTGGGGGAAATTGGCGTGCTTGATGTGGAGATGAGGTGAGGGGTGGCCATGTGGATAGACATGGCAGAGGGAAGATAATAGAGAAATCGCAAACAACAGGACATTGGTGTTGAGTTGTATAGGCACAACGACGGAGTGGCATGAGAATGTGATGTGGAAGCCGAGGAGGGACTGAGGTGGTAGGCATAGTGGGGAAATTTCGCCTAGGTGGAGGTGGGATGGAGTACACATGGCAGGAGATAATAGGCAGAAGTGGAAAGGGATATGATGTGGGGGTGAGTGGAGGACAGGTGTGAGCTAATAGAAGTGGAAGGGGAGCGGGAGATGTGACAGGCATAGGAGAGAAACGGAGTGGGGGACAAATGGCGAAAGGAGTGACAGAGGTAAGTGAGGGTGGTAAGTGGTCTACTCAGAGGGGGTAGGCAGTGGTAAGAGGTTTTGAGCATGGGGGGTCTGATTTCAAGAGAGGGCGACACGTTAGTGGGGGTCCCACGCTCCAAAACCACCAACTCGGACCCCCCCGTTAAAGGTAGAACATCGAGGGGGTCCGATATGGATCCTGTGTCATATATCTAGGTGTGTGGATCTTAGACACACAAATTTACATGCTTCTTAGAATGACACACCCAGGCTCAGAAAACTTAGGATAAGTGGGATTTTGTGGGTTTTTAGCCCACTTCTTTCCATTTTTTTCACCAAGGGGTCAATTTCTTAGGGAAAACACCCCCCTTACAAATAAATGTGATAATAAATCCATTTATGGTGGTATGTGTAACATCACATAACTCCTCACGATTTGATATTTATGGCCTTACGAAGTTGGAGGACCCTCATATGTTGGCATGAAGCCCCAAAAGGTCAAAGAAGTCAAAGTGCTTGCAAAGAAGGAGGATTATTTAATAATAAAGTGAAGTGACAAAAACAAAGAGGATTATTTAAATAAAAAAGTGAAGTGACAAAGTCAAGGAAGATTATTTAAATAATAAAGTAAATGGAGAACTTTCTAATTATGAAAAGTGGTTAACCCTAAAAAGAGGAAAATGGGTTACATGGTCAAGTGGTTATTGGATACATGGACAAGTGGTAAATTGGACAAAGTGACTATGTGGACAAAGTGGCTATGTGGACAAAGTGATCTAGAAGATGCTTCTAAGGAATCTACTTGGAGAGTATAAATAAGAGGCAAGGGTCTCTTGTGAAAATCATCTCTTGAGCATATCTTGAATATCTATTCTGAGAGAGAGAGTGGTTGGAGGATCTCATGGATGCATCAAAGTTTCCGTAAGTTTGATATCTTGATGGTGAAATTTCAGAAGTTCAGAAACCCTAGTTTTTGAAGGAGTACACAAGAAGCAGTGGGCCAAAGAGATTACATACACGGGCTGCAGTGAGACAGAGAGCGTACACACACGGGATGAAGGAGGATAGAGTGGTACAATAGATGAATTCATGGATACTTGAGTGTAAGCTGGTGCCATATTCCTGAAGGTTGAAGCAAGTTCTAGATATGCATTCTATGGGCACAGATCTGCCATAGAAACTCTGGTATGGTTACATAGTTGTCTTGATGGATACTCTTGCATATTATATGGTGAATGCTTGAAGCATTCTTGGTATGGATGTTATGATTTGGTTTTTGTTGGTTGATGGAGTGAGCAACACTCTTATGTTTCAATACTTATATGATTTCCATTGTATATTGGTTACTTATGTTTTAGTATCATTCATATTTTATGGTTGAGGAGAATGAGTATAAGTTGTTGGAGAGTATGGATATGTTGAGATTGGTTATGGTTCAGATTGGACAGTGAAAGAAAAAAGTGAATTTGACTGAGAGTTGCAGAAGATCTGAGTTTTTCATGGAGAGAAAACCCTAGTTTTTCAGAAGGCATACGCAGGTTGTAGTATAGATAGACCGTGTACATACGTGAGTTTTACTACTAGTAGGGCACGTACATATGTGTGATGCACTACTGACAAGTTGCATACCTATTGAAAGATTGGTATCTGTTGAGGATCGATTCCTCTTCTCAGTTGGTGTTGAGTTGTGTAAGTTGAGTCTTGCATTATAGAGTTGTTTCTCTTGTGGAGGTGTAACTCTATTCAGTGGTTGTTGATAACCCAAGGATTGTAATCCGTAATAAAAAAAAAATTGTACATACATCTTGTGTTCTTTATTTTCCTTATGATGATGACTTATTGATGATATATGTTGTTGGTATATGTTGTTGATGTATGTTCACATTTAAATGGTTATAAATGACAACAATAAGTAATGAGTAAATGGTGATTTCTATCTAAGGAATTTTGTGAAGAGGAAGTTTTAAAAAGAGCACCACACTCATTCACCCCCCCTATAAGTGTGGTCGGTGTGTCCAACATGATATTCAATAGGTTCAAGTATGATTAAATGAGAGAGTCTTGCCTCTTATTTATACTTTCATGTAGCATCCCACTTTCCTTATTTTAGGGAGTTCTCCATTAACTTTATTATTTAAATAATTTATTTTGCAAACACTTTGACTGCTTTGACCTTTTGGGGCTTCATGCCAACATATGAGGGTCCTCCAACTTCGTAAGGCCATAAATCTCTAACCGTGAGGAGTTATGTGATGTTACACATACCACCATAAATGGATTTGTTATAACATTTATTTGTAAGGGGGGTGTTTTCCCTAAGAAATTGACCCCTTGGTGAAAAAAATGGAAAGAAGTGGGCTAAGAAGCGTGTAAATTTGTGTGGTTGAGATCCACACGCCTAGATATGACTCATGAGGGTTCTCCAACTTGACATGGCCATAACTCTCTAACCATGAGGAGTTATGTGACGTTCCACATACCACCAGAAATGGCATGACATGTAATATCCATCTAGAATAGTAGTACTTGAAAATATATCAAAACTCATACCATTATCCATCAAACAAACTTGGGTCCATTACCCAAACCTTTGTGCTACCGAAATTCGCTACCGGAATTTCTTCAAGGGTTGACATCAATGACAACCAACCCAATTAATCAATAGAGGAGGATGAAGATTTCATCCATCTACATAACATAGAGGAAGAAACCCCAGGACATGCATAAGAGGAAGATGCAATTCATGGCCTTAGAACAGATGAGAAGCTAACACTTGCATCCATCAACGGGGTACCTAAATTCAACACTTTCAGGATGAGAGGGGTGCTACAAGGGAGGAATGTCTCACTTCTCATTGATGGAAGTGCCTCACACAACTTCATTGACTCAACCCTACTACAAAGAAGACATATACCGATAATTGAGTTTGATGGATTTCATGTAGAGGTAGCAGGGGGGTGCACCATGCCTTGTGACAGATACATTCTAGGAATGAAACTTACATTGGGCGGGCACGATTTGGCATAGGATTTCTATGTTATGGACCTTCCAAACACCAACATCATCCTTGGAGTACATTGGCTTAGTACATTGGGTCCAATCAACACAAATTACAAAACCATGGAAATGTCCTTCATAGAAGAAAATGGGAAAAAGGTGGTTCTCGGGGGTATGACAGGAAACACACCGAGAGTGGTGACAGCAAAATGCATGGAGGCCATCTTCATAAGGGAAGACATTGTTTATGCAGTAGAATGTAAAATATCAGTTAGGGTAGACAAGAAGGGGGAGAAGCACTACTCACCATAGATCCAAAAAATCATGGATAGGCACAGCAAGGTCTTTGAACCTATACCACCAGGGACACCATCGGATAGGGGTTTGAGCACATTATAGAATTGGATGGGGGTGTGAAACCTGTCATCACCACTCCCTATAGACACCCCAAGAAATATAAAGATGAAATTGAAAATTCCATTAAAGAATTGTTAGAGATGGGCCACATCAGGCCAAGTTCCAATCCCTTTGCTTATTGAGTAGTGTTCATGAAAAAAAATATGGGACAATGTGCATGTGTATTAACTACAGGGCTCTAAAATAAGAAGACAATCAAAAATAGATACCCCGTCCCAAAGATTAATGAGCTATTGGATGAGCACCATGGGGAAGTGTATTTCACAAAGATTGACTTGCGCTCTGGATATCATCAAATAAAAATGAGGGAGCAAGATATCTCTAAGACTTGTTTTCGGTGTCACTATGGAAACTATGAGTTTTTGGTCATGCCTTTTGGGATGACTAATGCGCCAGCCACCTTCCAGTCTTGTACGAATCATTTTTTCAACAAGAAACTGAGGAAATTCCTATTAATCTTGTTTGATGATTTATTAATCTATAGTGAAACTTGGGAGGAGCACCTTCAGCATGTGGAACATATTTTGGCTATCATGGAAGAGAAATCCTTATATGCTAAGGAATCCAAATGTGAATTTGGAATGATATAAGTCATTTTTCTAGGACACATCATTGGAGTGAAGGCGGTATAGGTACACCAATAAAAAATACAAGTTATACTTGATTGGCCCACACCTAGGACACTCACAGACTTGAAGGGTTTTTTGGGCATCTGTTGCTATTACGGGAAGTTTGTCAAAGGTTTCTCTCAACTTTGCACACCTCTGACTAATTTGACCAAGAAGGGGCATTCAAGTGGATCCCAGAAGCACAGTTAACCTTTTAAAAAATGAAGAAAGTGATGAGTACATGTCCAGTATTGGCCCTAACAAATTTCTCACAACCCTTCACAGTAGAGTGTGATGCCTCAAAGGAAGGAATTGGAGTAGTACTTATGCAGAATAGGCATCCTATTGTCTATGAAAGCCAAAAATTGAGAGTTTCTAAGCTCCTCTACACCATATATGAAAAATAAATGATATCCATCATGCATACATTGGCTAAGTTTAGGAAGTATTTAGTTGGGGGAAAAATTGTCGTGAGGACAAATCACAACAGCCTCAAGTACTTCCTAGATTAGAAGGACTTGAATGAAAGGAACAGAAGTGGGTAAGCAAAATCCAGGCCTATGACTTTGACATAGAATTTGTCAAAGGAAAGAATAATGTGGTAGCATATTCCTTATCCACAAGACCATCAGTTTATTCCATGACCGATGTCTCAGTAGATTTGAAGGCCCACCTTTTGGTGGAATGTTCAAAAAAAAAATTTGCATGCGAAGTGATGGATGGATAGGTGCAAGATGACAATTTCATAAACATGGATGATATCATATACTACAAGGGCCGAATTTTCTTGGTTCCTGAATCAACCTTTAAGGCCAAGGTGCTACAAGTATGCTATGATTCACCAGTAGCATGGCATCAAGGATTCATCAAGACATACAGACAAGTTTGGGAGAGGTTTTCTTGGAAAGGTTTGAAAGAATATGTGATGAGCCACATCAAGGAGTGTAGCACTTTCCATACCAACAAAGATGAACACACTCACCCAGCAAGATTACTACAGCCACTTCCCATTCTAGAGCACAAATGGGAAAGCATATCTATGGATTTCATCATAGGGTTTCCCAAGGCTCAGGGAAAATATAGCATTTTCGTGGTAGTGGACAGATTGACAAAGTTTGCACACTTTTTTTCCATTTTCACAGATTACAGTGCAGCACAGGTTGCAGACCTATTCTTCTTAGAAGTTTTCAGATTGCATGGTTTTCCCAACACCATAGTGAGTGATAGGGACAGCAGATTTATGAGCACATTTTGGCAGGAGATCTTCAGGTTAGTAGGTACGGCCCTAACACCTAATACCAGTTATCACCCTCAAATGGATGGCTAGACAGAGATAATAAACAAATGGGTTGAAGGCTACCTTAGGAATTATGTGGAAGGGTAGTAGAAAGCATGGGTTAAATGGATTCACTTGGGGGAATACTGCTACAACACCACCCATCATATGTCCATTAGTATGCCACCATTTAGGGCCTTATACAGCTATGACCCCCTCTCATTTGTAGAGATTTCCTTTGGTGACAATAGGGCTCCCATGGTTTAGGACTGGATTCATCAGAGTTGGAACATACTCAGGGAACTAAAGGACCACCTACAAAGGGCACAAAATTAACAGAATATACAAGAAGACAAGCACAGGGTTGAATGCACATTTGAGGTCGGTGATTTGGTTTATTTGAGGCTTCAACCATATAGGAAGGAATACATTAAGAGAAGTGGCACAAAGAAGCTCAAACCTCATTTTTTCAATCCATACAGAGTCAAGAGGAGGGTGGGGGTTGTGGCATATGAGTTGGATCTACCACCGAGCAGAAAAATACACAATTTCTTCCATGTTTCGTGTTTGAAGAGGGCCATCGGCAAGCATATCACTCCTATCAAGGAATTGTCACCTATGGATGAAGAAGTACAGTTGATATTGATACCAGAGGATATACTTGAAGTCGAGGAGAAGAAGTTGAGAAAAAGAAGCATCAGAGACTATCTGGTTAAGTGGAAGAACCTACCCATGGAGGATGCCACTTGGGAAGGGGAACAGTTGATCCAAGAGATAGGTCTAGAATTGCTTGTGGGCAAGCAATTTCTAGTAGGGGATACTATAATGTCCCCCACCTCTTGATGAATAGGTTTGGAGAGACTCAATAGTATATTTATCCCCACTTAGACTATAGTCTCAAGCGTCTTGGGGACAAAGTCAACTAGAAGACACTTCCTAAACATAACATTCTATTACTAAGTTGACTTTGTGTGAAAAAGGGTAACTCAATGAAAGAAAAGAAAAGGTGAGTTAAAGTTAAGAGTTAACCCTAGGGGTTAACTAACTCAACATATGAATAGACTGGAGCTATAAAGGAGAGGGCAGGGCACACTTCTAAGGCATTCTGGATTATTATCTTATTTTGCATTGGATCTCTTGAGAACAAGCATTTTTTAGGGTTTTGAGTCTAAAACCCTAGAGATCAACTCTGTGGTGAAATATTCCACCTTTCTTGATCCAGGCTTGGTCTCGAAGGTGAAATAATCATCCCATGTCATTCTACAGTGTTTCATGGGTTTGATCTAGAGGCAAAATCAGGGTAGTGTGCAACCTAGGATGTTTCTAACTAGGGGGGCGCACCACCTTAAGGAGTTTGGTTCGATCTGAAGAAAGGAGGAGGCTTCTTGGCAAAGGAGCATCTGGGTTTTCTTCATATGGTCCCTAGCATCATTTCTAGTCTATTCTGGAGGAGGTTATCTTAGTATTTTATTTCTTGGAGATTGGCATGAGTTGGAGGAGAGATGGTTGCATCACAAGAAGTGGTTTTCACTGTTTACTGGCTTGAATCTTCATATATTATCTTGAGATTTCATCAACTTGTTCATATTGACCCAATCTACTATTCTGGAGAGTTTGGTGGTAGTTGGAGGCTCTTATAAGGGAGAATGAACTCTCATTGATTCAGTCAAACCAGGAGGGTGCAAACAAGTAGAGAGTTTGCTTAGTTGGAGGAGAAGAACTTCTTTGTTTGGCCTTAAACTTGGCTCGGTGGATTATACCAGCCTGATCTACATTCCGGGAGAGTTTGGAGGTATTTGGAGCTCAGAAAGAGGAGGGATGAAACTTTAGGGTTCATCAGCAGTCAGAGCAAGGTGCAACTAAGCCAGTGGGAGGGGTTCTGCAGTATATTGACCGGGTTCTCTTATCTTAAATCTTATATTGCATGTTGTGATCCTTAGGAGGCTTGGATCTCTTCTTAGACAGCCTTTGGGAGGCTATTATATTTGTATTTCTTATTATTGTATTAGCTAGCAACCTATTTTGATATTATTGGGGTTTTCTTCCATATTTGCAGATCTCTTGTGCAAAGGATCTTCCTACTATCTAAATAAAGGTCAGATTTGACATTATTGGTCCTATATTGGTGTTCTTTGTGTATCTTGTCTTGTTTATGATTATATGCTTCAGATCTATTATTCCATTTCTTAAACAAACATCAAGTAAACCCTTAATGTGCAACCCCATGAGTAAACTTGCAAATACATAAGCAAACATAACAAACAGTCAATAGTTAGTGTTCCGAGCAAAAAATTTGGCTCGGGAACATTACATTCAGCATCAACTATAACATCATTTTCCCTCTCTCCTAAAAGCATTGGAGGCCAATGATATTATTTTTATGAAGAGTGACACAGATTCTTAATATGTTTTAGCATCTCATTTTTTTTTGAGACCTTAGTATAGGATAAAAAAAAATTGTTGTTTTTCACCTCTTGGCTTCCTATTATTGTGGATAGTTGAGATCTTGTCTCTAACTAGATCTATTATTGTAATTAATTAGTTACTCATTTTTAGTAACTTATTGAGATTTTTTTTACAATCTTGTTGAGGTATGTGATATTAGAAGCATGTTAGTTTTCTTTATTTAAAATCTATATAGTCTTATGTATTTCTTAATAAAAATTTAGTCAAATATTTATATTCACACATACTATGTAGAACTTTGCACAAGTGGTTTCGATCCACATGATTCATCTAGGAAATCCATGGTGATGGGGCTTAATGTTATCAAACATTTAGAAACTAAAAGAATATGACAACCACCCATTTCAAAAGAAAATTTGAGATTTTTCAGGGAATAATCACCCATTTGAAGTTTCACATTTTCACACTAGTCACCACATTTCATAGATCCCCCATTTGAAATCATAATTTGAAAGTTGTTAGCAGCATGGATATAGAAGTGTGTTTCTTGGACAACGTGACAATGAATGAAATTGTGGGTGCTACCACTATCAATTAATACAATGACCTTTTGGTGCTTGATATAGCCAACCAACTTTAATGTCTAAGGAGAAGAAATATGTGTCAAGGCATGAAGAGAGATTTGGGGTTCTTCACCTATTTTATTAAGAAGAGGAATGTCCTCATTGGGGGGGGTGAGTTACTCTTGAGTCCCTTCATCAAATTTATCGTCATAAATTTCTTCAGATATGGCCATAAATAAATAAAATTCCTTACTTCTATGCCCTAGAAAATCATTTTCATAACAGTTATAGTAGAGACACTTCAATTGGTGTTCTTCCATTTCAACCCTTGTTAACCCGTGGACCTTGATGGGTGAAGTATGTTTATAAGGGGACACATCATATGGGAATGAGAATGGGCCAAAGGTGGGGCAATTGGACTAGGCATAGGACACGAATTGTGCACAACAAGTGAGTTGAGAGGCCTCCAACGAAGTAATAGGGTGATTCATCTCCACTTGGGATTTAAATTCCTCCTTAAGACTACTAATAAAGAGTTGTTTCAAAATCACCAATCAAATTTTTTTTTATGTCAAAATGCTCAAAATCATAAATATATTCTTCCATGTGTATATTTTATATAATTTGGTAATTTGACCCACAAAATTAGTATCTTGAATAAAGTAGCCAAACATGGCTTTCACAAATTGTTTCCTTATAATGAACCCAGGAGAGGATTTTCTATGACATTATTGCCATTTCCAATGCTCCATGTATTCATATAGAACATCAATTCATAGTTTCAATAAGTATTTTTTTGTGGCATGGAGGGAAAATTAGTTTTCCATTTGATCAACCCAACTTGTTGAATCTAACCCATCAAAGTTATTCAAATCAACTTTAGGTAAATATGACAACAAATTGTAGGAACAGTTAAAAAAAGCGGGAATAATTATCACAACCTTCTTCTTCATCATTGTGCTTACCCTTATTACATCCTTTACCACATAAATTTACAACCTCATCATGCTTACCCTCTAGCTGTTCATTCTTACCAAAACAAATACCAACTTGAGCATTGAGGGTAGTCATGTTTGTCCCAATTTTTCTCACTAACTAGGTGAGAGATTGGACCATTATTTTTATTTCATCCATGGATGATATGTTGAGGAATGGGTCATGTAACCATGGGGGGCACCTTATAGGTTATCCAAGAGCTAGTCCAACACGATCAATTTCATGAGAGGAATCTACAGAGATGGGTCATAAGCAATTGTATTGGGGTCCACAAAAAATTTACTAGAGAGATACACCAATGCAATTAACATCATGCAATGGGAATTTTGAGATAGTTATCCCATGATGGTAGTATAAGGACCCCAAAAAAAATTATTAATATTAATCTAGTGACAAAATTCCTAAATTCTTGATATTCCAACAATTTATTTTTAGCTACTATAGAAAAGGATGGTTAATAAATTTATATAAGGCTACTTTTAGGTGCTCCTACTAGTTTTATAATATACCCAAAGGTATGTGGAAGATCAAATCCATAGGAATATTCTATCTAATGTGGTACTACTTGAAGGGGCACCCATAGGGGTTACAAGGGTGTCCAACCAAGTGACTTTCACTTCTATTTCCTATGTGTATGATTACCAAGCCACAAGTTAACCTAATGGATGAAATATCTTTGTGTTTAAATATGCCAAAACATGTCTCTATACTTTTTTAAAATATATATTAAATTTGGGTACATGTTGGAACATGAAAGTTCTCTAATACTACTTGTGGTGTTTCATGTTAGTTAAAATGGAATATTTAGAGAAATATAGATAGAAATATAATTACAAAAATCAAATAAAATAGAACCAATGTATACCAATAGAAAGAACAAGCAAAACTTTAATGGTATTGAAAATAGAAAATAATGTTCACTTGCCTCTTCAAGGGGCAACCTCCAACTAAGTTCAGCTCCAATTTACAATACTATTCACCTGAAACTTGATTACACAACTTTTACTACTACATATTTAGTTTCTAATTGTCTAAATCCCTTACCACCTAGTGGGCCTCCATTAATGAGGCCACAATCCACTAAATAGTGTACCTTCATTAGTGAGGCCAACTTACATTTATAAATTTCATACTCTACTACCTTGTGAACCTTATTTAGTAGAGATGGCCACAGTACATTAAGTAACAACCTATTCTTCTAAACAAGGGAGTTATGGTGGGACCATAACAAATTTATCCAAGCACCTACTAATATGCAGTCAACATGGAACTAGAAAAATGCCCAATTGGTTGAGCTAACCTCTTAGAATATACATACATACATGTATGTAGTTGTGTGTGTATGTATGTATGTATGTATGTATGTATATTATAAGAGGATAGCTCAACCAATTTCATAGGTATGTATGTATTTTATGTATTTATGTATCTATGTATGTATGTATATTCTAAATATTTAGATCAACCAATTAGGCACTTTACATAAAGATAGTAATTTTCCATGGTATGTGAGTATTCATACTATCCTAGTAGGATTGACTACAGCTTATCTGGCTGAATGGGCCAATGATCATTTCACCATAAGGAAACACAGAATCGGCTCCCTTGACCTATCCCTCATTCTGCACAATGGTGTTTCTCAACTTCTGACCAGTGATGTTACCCAAGGCTCCCTGGAAGTTCATTATGAAGGTTTACTAGGAACTAATTATGACCCCCTTCTTGAAGCTAATATTGAAATGTATCATTCTAAGTATGGTGGTTTATGTGACTTGTTTTGATAAAGATCCATGTTGGGGTACTTTGTGGGTCAAGGAATAGAGGAAATTATCAAAATCTATATCTATGAGGCATGGGAGTGTTATGGTTGGAAATGCATCCAAATTTGTAACCTAGCCAAGGGATTTTCCTTATTCTAGTTCAATAATCCTACACATATCCAAGAAATTATAGGGCATGACCTATGGGTATTAAAGAATACTCTGGTTTTTCTAAATTAGTGATATCCTAACTTTTTCAACTAACCAAGAAGCCTAAATAACCTACTCAGTATGGATAGACTTCCCTAGCCTACCCATGCAATTATGGCTAATCACTTAGTGCATTTTCACCCATCTGGAAGAAGTTTCTATGAAGATCCCAAAAAAAAATTATCCCAAAGATGCATCACTAAATCTATGATAGTTAACTTGTCTAAGGACATAAAGGAATTAATTTACATTCAAGTTGGTAGTCATGCCAACCATCGACTAGTCTAGTATATTAACCTACCTAGTACCTACTTTAGATGCCAGAGTCCTAACCATTAAATCTAAGATTGGAATATCATGACCCAATCAGATATTAAGATGATTGTATCCACCCAAGACACTCCCACCACTCAAGACTCATAGGCTCCCAATGTAGACAATGGCACATGGGTGAAAATTGAATGAAAAAGGGAAGGGGCCAATTTGGTTAAAAACCATCCTACAAAGGCTACAACCACTAAGTCATCGAGTGCTAAGGAATTTTTTGTTACCATCCCTAGTGATCCATGATGATATTCACATTTCAAAAATTCATAAGGCCCTCATCTATACCGATATTGTCTACATAATGAAGAACTTGTAGATATATTTTCGACACAATGTGAACAAGGTCAAATGGACTTCGCATGCAAAAGATGTGGCTCATTGAAATTTTGAGAAAAAGGAAAAAAATATAATATGAAATGATCAATACATATTTTGAGCTTAGGTGATCTTATATTTGTCATTTTAAATGTAATAGGAAACTAATGAACTATAGTTTCCTATTCTAAGGGGAATGTTGAGATTTCCATGGGCATGGTTGATATTTTTCCTCAACTCGTCCCTTGAATTGTGCTCAGATCCTTATTTAAAGGATGGTCAATATTGGATCATCACACAACTTTTCATCTATATTGGTACTTTATAGGTGGAAAAATTGAAGGAATAAAATTGTAGGGCCATTTTAGTGGCAAGTCCAAGCTTGGAAAATTGGGTTCAAGAACCTTCCAAATCCATTTTGAGGCATTAAACAACATTTTTTGGGGTTATAGTGTTTGAAATTTGTGCACACATCGTCAATGGTTTTCTACACTTCGAGACCTTTCCAACATTGTGTAAAACACCCCAATTAGAGCTCATATGCAAAAGTTATGCTTCCTACAATTTGACCTACCTTATTGACCACCATGATACAAGTGGATTTTGTATCGACCCCCATTACTCACACATATGGGGCTAGCCACATGTGTAATTTCAAGAATATTCTAGAAGGTCCAAACCTAATCAATGATTGAGGGTTGAGGAAGTTAAAAACCTAACCATAGACAACTATCGAGCTATGTTAAATACCAGGTCACTAAGAGGAGAAAGGGTTCCATTCTTTTGTATTGTACTTGTTCCATAGTTGAGTAGAGAATCCAAGGAGTGGTATTTTGAGAGCTTAACAAAGGAGGTAGGAGATTTTGTAGTAGGTATTTAGGCCACAATGTTAAAGGAAACTCCATAGTGAGTTCATATTTCTTTGTACTTTCTTTCCATAACTAAAGAAAAGACAGCAGAGCATAGGCCTCACCTTCTAGCGGAGTTTTTTGCCATATTTGGTTTCATATGATACATATGGTGTTCAATTATGTGGATAGTGTGTATATTTTTATTTGTTCATTCAATTGTGTATTCAATTATTTTCATAAATTCAAACAAAGATAGTAATTAATTAATTTGGGATCTAAGGAAAATTAGTTTGTATAGTCTAAGATTTCAACATATTATAAAATCTATTGCAATGAGATTTTATAGTAGAATATCCATGGAATTTTACAGATCAATGGATTTAGATAGTTATTATTTCCTTAGAATGTTAAGGTGGTTCTCAACAATGAAGAATTATTAAAGTATGTATATGCAATTTTGCGTTTAAGAGAGAAAAGAGTTTTCATAAACTCTTTGAATAAGAATAAGCAACTAGGCTTGTTTTTTAATTATTATTCCTTTTTTAAAAGAGGATATTAAGCCCCTTATTGGGAGAAATTTTTAACCCCCTTATTGGGACAAGATTGTAAGCCCCTTACTGGGAGAAATTTGTAACCCCCTTATTGGGACAAGATTGTAAGCCCCTTATTGAGAGAAGATTTCAACTCTCTGTAAAAGAAAGAACCAGCCCCTTATTGGGAGAAGATTTCATCTTGTTGTAAAGAAGAGAACCAGTCCCTTATTAGGATAAGAATTTAGGCCTTTTCTAAAAGGAGAATCCCTCATTGAAGTAGAATTAATGAAGCAATTTGTTGATGGAGTGAACCCAGAGATGTAGCCAGAATTTGGTGAACTCTATTTATCAATATGATTTGCATGTTGTATCGTGTTTATCAATTGCTTGCTATTTAATTTTAGTGTTAAATGATGAATTTTAATTATCATGTCAATTTCCAAGTTAATGATGGAAAATTGAGAGATATATAAATCATTTGGAAAAGGAGAAAAAACTGAGTCAGTTTTAAATTGACCATTTTCAAATCAAGTTCGTATCAAAGTGATTGTTCAAAGGGTTTGTTAACATATTTTCCACTTTCTATTAGATTCTTCCATTTGTTCCATTTTCAGTTTGGAAGTGTGGGTTTCTTGGTTTCAAAAGGACAACCATGGGAAAAGTTATGAAGAGAGAAAGGCTTGATCTTGAAGACATAAACCAACAGATTCAGGAGTAAAACTCTTATTTGAGAAGAAGGTTTCAATTCTCTAAGGATGAGAAGAAAGAGTTGTGAGATGGGTTTTTATTCCATGGAGAATTTATCATGGGAATCATTCAAGAGTTGAAACTTTAGTAGCAAGACACATACGATATTTTGGAAAAGTTCTAGAATTGTGAAGAAGTGGAGGAGAAATAAGAGTATACCATGCAAAGGAGACCATATTCTACCACATATGTGCAAACCATGCTTCAAGTATGCACCATAAGTAATTCATCATGTTCTCTCTCTTCCCATCAAGATGTAGATGCTTCTTTTGGTGAATTTTAGAAGCATAATTGGGGTATTGGTTCTAAGTTTCTAACCAATATGGGATTTAATGGAAAGGGTGTAGTGTCCCTACTATGTGACCCATAAAAAAAATTATGATGCCAATAAACTAAATGCATATAAAACAATATTTAAACATGAATGCAACACATTTATCATTCACAAGTCAGCATATAAATTGCAATAAATGCAGAGTTCATGCACAACAATAAAAACCCATGAATAAATTGATAAAACTGAGACAAAATCACTAACCTTTTAACAACAAATGAGAAAATGATTGCAGGGGATGGATGTTCCTCCCAACCGTATATTTGTTGCTCCAAATATCAGCAACAAATCACCCCCGAGCTAAGGCTACAATTTCACAAAAGAGGGTGTCTCTCTCACAACACAATTCACAGTTATCCCAATTTTCTAACAGTTATCCCAATCCTCCATCTCTCTTCCCCTCAACCTACGAAACCCAAGGAATTGCGATCCTCCTTCACTGCACATAGTCCCTTAGGCCTTCCCTCTTCCTTCCAGGGCTCCATCACAAGGTTGGATAGGAATGTCTAATGTTGGGGACTCAAGCTATGCTAGTTTCCCCAAGAAAACTAACAAAATAGTCCATTGTTCAAGGGAAATATTCCACACAGAAAATATCCATATTTATAGGCCTAATAGCCTACTTCTTTACGCAAAAACAGATTCAACAAGATTCCCAAATAAACTACTATGTTTTCCCTCAAGCTCCAATGCTCTCCACTCCCTTGATGCACCAAAAACTGCATGCAAAATTTTCCCACAATGGCCACTCGAATTTATCTTTTACCCATGAGAGTTGACTCGCATTCCCCAAGGTTGATTATACTTAGCCCACATGCTCTCATAACTATGGGATGTGAATTTTCCCACCAACCCCTCTTACATGTGTTTAATGATTGGGCTCTCATACACTCGAAAGGAAATTAGAAGGTTCACTCAAAGTATTAATTTTGGAAAGTGGGTTGGCATCAATACCCATGAATAATCCCCCCCCCCCCTTGGACCCCTTTCTTAGACATTCCTAGACATTCTCCTCTCTTTTGGAAACTTATCCCCCAATTACTCTGCATGTTTCCACCTGCATCCAGTGTCACATTCATTTTATTATTATGATCATACACAATGTTTACAAATTACATATTCAGGCCCATGATCATGCATCATATTTAATTACACATCGGTAAAATGGAAATTATAAATGGGGGTGTTACATTCCCCTGCCCCTACAAATTGCACCATCTCCGATGCAAAACACCATACTGGTATACATATATAAAATTTACATCATAATACGTGAAATTTTTTCAAGTTCAACTCCTGCAACAATTCCAACCACCAATCTCCCATTCCCTAGAACTTGCACAACCTAACGAAGTGTACCCCCTTCTCTGCACCATAGTCCCTCGGGTTGTATCACTTTTCTTCTAGGGATCCAATATAGATTATACATGAACTCTCTGAGATCTAGCTCAAGGAATTCCAGCTGCCAAAATGGCGCCTTTCATACTTATGTACATTCAACATTCTTCAAAATTTTCAAAAATTTGTGGGCACTCCTCCCACATGATCTCCTCGTGCTCCCACTTGGTGTCTTCAGGATCGTAGCAGTTCCATTGAACCTTTACCAAACCGATGGTTGTTTTCTAGAGAAATTTGACTTGTTGGTCCAGGATGTGCACTGGTTCCACCTAAAAGTCCCCTTCGTGCTCCACCTTGATCATAGTCTAATAAATCATGTGGTTAGGATCAAGCACGTATTTATTCAATAAAGACACATGAAACACATTATGAATTATCATGGATGTAGGAAATGTAAGCATGTATGCAACTAGGCCTATCTTCTCTAAAACTTCAAATGGCCCACAGTATCTTGTTGCCAACTTTGGAAAACTTCCCAATCTTAGTCCTCTTCTTTTAGCCTTTACTTTTAAAAACATGTTCTCACCCACTTTAAATTGTCGATATGTCTTATTTTTATCTACATAACTATTTTTCCTATCATGTGAAGCCTTTAATTATGCCTAATCTTTACCATCTACTCTTTCATTTCCCTTGGCAATTATGGTGCAACGACTTCTCTATCTGTTGGGTTGTCCCAACTCACTGGCATGTTGCATTTCCTTCCATACAAAGCTTCAAACCAGCTCATCGTCAGCAATTCCTAATACCCATTATTGTAAGAAAATTCAACTAGATGAAGGTAGTCTTCCCAATTGGAAGGCTTATCCATTACATACACACTCAACATGTCTTCAATTATCATGTTAGCTCTCTTTATCTTCACATCTGACTCTGGGTGATATGGTGTATTGAAATTAGTCCCAAACCCTTAAACAACCTCTTACAAAAGTTGGAAGTGAACTTGGGATCTCTATATGACACTATTGCCTTAGGCACACCATGTAGCCTAGAAATTTTCTTCATCTAAATCTTTGTTATGTTGGTTGTCTTGTGAGATTTTTTCACTGGTATAAAATGTGCATTCTTCATAAGCTTGTCCACCACTACCATGATGGAATCACGTTGCCTTTATGTTCTTGGAAACTTAGTGATAAAATATGTCATAACTACCTCCCATTTCCATTCAGGAATGGGCAATGGCTATAACAATCTCGCTAGATTCATGTGATTTGTCTTCACTTTTTGACATTCCATGCACCTAGCTATGTAATCAGCCATGTCCTTCTTCATTCCCGGCCAGAAATATTGGTTTCTCATTGCTGCAATTGTCTCTTGGTATTCTGGATGACCAGATTATGGTACATTGTGCATCTCCTTTAACACTAAATTTCTCAAATCCTAAGTGTTAGGAACATAAAATTTGTCCCTAAACAAGAGCATTCCATCATCTTCCAAACTATAATCTTAAACTTTAGCAGTACATTTTCTTGTGGCAAGCCTTCTATAACTTGTGCATAATGTTGATTTGATGCTACAACTTCCAAATTTCTTCTTTTCAAATCTGAACAATACATGCTAATGGTTGCAGCACACATTTCATGCACCCTCTTGTTGAGTGCATTGACCACTTTATTCTCTTTGCCTTTGATATGCTTGATGTCGAAGTTGTATTCACTAAGAAATTTCATCCATCTAGTTTGTCTGGAATTCAATGTTGGCTGCTCAAACAAGTGTTTCAGACCGCTATGATTTGTCTTTAACTCAAACTTTCTTCCCATGAGATAGTGCCTACACATTTTTAAGGCATGAACTATGGTTGCCAACTCTAATCATGGATAGCATAATTTTTTTCATTCTCCTTCAACTTCCTTGACTTGTAACATATGAAATGAAATTCTATGTAAGGACTCCACCAAGCCCTTCCTTGCATGCATCTATGCACACAACAAAATCTTCATCCAGATCCACAACTTTTAGAGTACGTGCACTGGTCAATAAATCTGTTTGGTGTTGGAAACTCTCCTCACACTTAGCAGTCCATTCAAACCTTGTCCCCTTCTTCTGTAGCGAAGTGATTGGATTTGCAACTTTGGAGAAACCTTCAATGAATATCCTATAACATCCAACTAATCCCATAAAGGAACCTACTTCTAAAACATTCTTTGTCACTGGACAGCTTTTGATTGCTTCAATCTTTTCAGGGTCCACAACTTTTCCTTCCTTCAAGATGATGTGTCCCAAATAATGAATTTTCCTTTGATAGAAAGTGCACTTGTCACACACTCGACCCCTAAGTACCTTTTTAAGGGATGGGGTATAAATTTTTCGCTTACCTCCTATGAATATGGTATCAAGGAATATTCTCTTTCTCTTGATGGACAGTTTCGATGCATGTCAGGTCTCCCGAACTACAGTTAGGATCCATTCAACACCTAACTTCACCAATCCTATTGGACCCCACTCAAGTCGCCAACCCATTGAAGATTAACATGCGCCATCACAATAATGTTCTTAGTCAGCATCAATTCGCCATGTCATTGCAGAGCACTTAGGATTTCTCGACTATAGGATGACAATTGTCCCTCTCCTATAGTCCAATTAAAATACTTAATTAGTATTTCATAGAATACCATTTTTGTTTGTGATTAATTACTTAAACCTCATTAAGGATAATTATCCTCCACCAAACAATTATCCAGTAATTAATTTTTGTTTAACCTAATACCCATGGCCCAGTAATTACTGAGGTTTTACTTTCTCTTTCCCCCCTTAGAAGTAGTTTAGCACTAACTCAATAAATTACTCATATTATAATTATGAGTAATTATATTATAACACAATGAGGTTAATTTCTCCATAATATACTTAAGTTGATTAACCTTAATTAAGGTATATAATTCAATCCCTCCTCGGCATGCGACTCCATATAGAATTTTCACGTAAATTCACACACACACACACACGCATACACACACACACACACATATATATATTCATTTATTTACTGGGGAAAAGGATTAACTATATTCAATTTGATATTTATTATTACAAATTTTTTCTTTTATTAATTATATTATATTTAAATATATTATAATATGATTTAATATATCAAAGGAACACTTAGGATTATCAGTATCCATGAATACCTAGGCCTCTGGACTTTGGCAAAATTCCTCATCATGCTTTTATGAACAGACACTAAACTCTCGAATGTCGAAGCTATAGAGAGGGTCCCACTTATATCATGCCTTTATGCAATATAAGTAATTATATTATCATACAATATAATTGATCACGTTTAATGTTTATTATAATATTGGGGTACGGGAAGGTAGGTTCGGGCCTTTGGCCCTTTTAGCTTGTTCCTTCTATCATCCCAAATATCCCAAAGTCCCAAACTACCGAAGGGTCCACACTTACATGTTATTTTCACATTAAATATTATATTATATTAAAAAGGGAAAAAGGGTTGGTATTTTATCACATACCAATATCATGATAAATTAATTTAATTATATAATATTTCACTTCTTTGAAAAATTGCGCCCAGATTTATAAAATCCCAAATATTTTATTTAATATTGGAATGAGAGAGAGAGACAGAGAGAGAACTCTTCGGGTCAACTACTTTGGCTTTCCAATGCACACTTTTACTCAAATCTCTCGGAGCCCGGGATTCCCAAAGCCCCGAAGTGGCCCCACTTATGCATGTTTCCACATCATTTATTATTTA
>ML817405.1:139833-151676 GCA_009831015.1 Picea engelmannii | reverse complement strand
TGGATTCCTTTCACATTCCTAAGGTCCTCCCACCAAATGGAGGCCTTTCCATTCAAGTTAAAAATGGTTATTCATGCCTTTAAGTTTTCATAGTAGTCATGGACTCTAAACTACTTCTTCAAGCCAAGTAGCCAAACTTCTCCTTCTTCCCCTTTTTTAATTTCTCCATCGAAAGTGGGTGGTTTGGCTTTCTTAAACTCTTCAGGGTCATGCCCCTTGGAATGTTTCCTCTTCTTTATTTTCCCCTGGGAATGTGAACTAGTCTTGCTACTAGAAAATTCCCTAGGGTTGTCAGTTTCCTCACTAGAGGATTCTTCCGTTGAATGTCTCTTGGCTCCATGTTGGGCCTTCTTTGAGGTGCTCCTCCTAGTGCAGCTACTTTCAGGACCATGGTTTTGTATCTCATGTGGACTTTGGGTTTTCTTAGTATGATATCTATCCACACTACTGGTTGTTGGCCTATGTTTCAACTGCCTTTGTATATTTGATAGGCTTTGCAGTAGGACTGCATTAATTTCAGTTTTTTTTTTCATGTTCTTTTATTAATCTTTCATTGTCATCCTTACAAATTTGTAATTCTCACATGATGCTTCTTATAGTTTTATCCAAATCTGGAGGGATTTCCACCGCCCTCCTCTCATCATATTCTTCTTCTCTATTGTGGGAGATTTCCCCCAACTCATAGTGTGCCACCATTATTTACGTTGTGTTTTTCCTTGATGTCCACTGATTGTTTGAGTGCTGATAAAACATTTTCTATTAGTTAATTATCTACTAGTTTATGAATAGAACATGCAATTTGTAAGGTGAAGTCAGCTTCATTATTTGGAACACTAGCAATACACAGTTCATATTTTATTTTTATATTTTTTTAACATATAACAATAGTAGAAAGTTGTTTTCCTCTCTTCAGTAGTGGTTTAAATAAGCTTCTTATGAATGGGGTAAGACGGGGTGTTAACCCTTAAAATTTTTGTAATAAAATTTTATTCAACTCACTCATGAACCCAAGCAGGACAAGTGTTGTTGCTCACTCTGATACCACTTTGTCACACACCCAACCCCTAAGTAACTTTTTAAGGGATGGGCTATAAATTTTTTGCTTACCTCCAACGAATATGATATCGAAGAATATTCCCTTTCTCTCAATGGATAGTCTCGATGCATGCCAAATCTCCTGAACTACGGTTAGGATCCATTCAACACCTAATTTCACCAATCCTACTGGACCCCACTCAACTTGTAAACCCATTGAAGATTAACATGCACCATCACAATGATGTTCTTAGTCAGCATCAATTCACCATGTCACTGCAGGGCGCTTAGGGTTGCTTGACTAGAGTATGACAAGTGTCCCTCTCCTATAGTCCGATTAAAATACCTAATTAGTATTCCGTAGAACACCATTTTTTTTGTCGATTAGTAACTTAAACCTCATTAAGGATAATTATCCTCCACAAACTAATTATCTAGTAATTTTTTTTCTTAACCTAATACCCATGGCCCAGTAATTACTGAGGTTTTACTTTCTCTTTCCCCCCTTAGAAGAAGTTTATCACTAACTCAATAAATTACTCATATGATAATTATGAGTAATTATATTCTAACACAATGAGGTTAATTTCTCCATATTATACTTAAGTTTATTAACCTTAATTAAGGTATATAATTCAATCCCTCCTTGGCATGCAACTCCATACCCAATTTTCATGTAATTTCATATATATAAAAATATATGCATATTCATTTAGGTGGGTGCCTCCTCTGCTGGGATTCCCTGTGCTCTGCTCCTATGGATGCTTGGAGTTCCCCAGCCTCGATGGATCTGGTGCACCGCAGCCCTATTCGTGGGTGCCTCCTCTATCAACCTCCCCTTTGTGGCTCCGTCCCTGTGGAAGCACGGTTTTTTATTTTCCTGGTGCTCCAGCCTCTCCGGTTTGGTCTTGCTCTAGTGCGTCATCTACTTGCATGACCCGTGGTTTGTTTTATGGTTTTTGTCTGGTTTATTTTCTCAGGATTTGGTGGACTATGCCTCTTCCGGGGATTTTGATGGCTCCCTCTCTTGGTGTGTTGGTGGCCAGGTTATGGGTCTCTGGTTTTCAGATCTGGAGCTTGATGTTGCGGTTGTTTGGTTTTTCTACTTCTTTGGTGGTTGGTACAGAGCTTTGAGGTCCAATATTTGGGCGTGCAGTGTGGAACTGTGGCTCTGTTCTTTGAGGTCCTTCTTAGGCATGCAATCATGTCTTTGTCTTTAGATGTAGGATCTTACCAGTCCTTATTATTGTAAATATTTTTAGTGGCTTAGTAGCTTTTTCTAGGCCTTGTGGAGTTTCTTATTTTCTACTCTTTTACCCATGGATTGGGGGAGTGCGCCATGCACCTGTGAATGTAATTTTGGATCCTTTTGGATGAATAAAATTAAAAAAAATTCCGAGGAAAACAAAATATATATGCATATTCATTTATTTACTGGGGAAAAGGATTAACTATATTCAATTTGATATTTATTATTACAAACTTTTTATTTTATTAATTATATTATAATATAATTCTATTTAATTATATTATAATATGAATAAATATATGAAAGGAACACTTAGGATTATCAATATCCATGAATACCTAAGCCTCTGGACTTCGACAAAATTCCTCACCATGCTTTTATGAACAGAACCTAAACTCGTGAATGTTGAAGCTATAGAGAGGGTCCCACTTATATTATGACTTTATGCAATATAAGTAATTATATTATCATACAATATAATTGATCACATTTAATGTTTATTATAATATTGGTGTATGGGGAGGTAGGTTCCAGCCTTCGGCCCTTTTATCTTGCTCCCTCTATCATCCCAAATATCCTGGAGTCCTAAACTACCGAAGGGTCCACACTTACACATGATTTTCGCATTAAATATTAAATTAAAAAGGGGAAAACGGTTGGTACTTTATCACGTACCAATATCATGATAAATTCATTAAAATATACTATATTTCACTTCTTTTGAAAATTGTGCCCGGATTTATAAAATCCCAAATAAATTATTAAATATTGGAATGAGAGAGAGAACTCTCTGGGTCAACTCCTTCAGCTCTCCAATACATTCTTTATACTCAAATATCCCAGAGCCCCAGATTCCTGAAGCCCCGAAGTGGCCCCACTTATGCACATTTCCACATCATTTAATATTTAAAAAGGAAAGAAAAGGAGTTGGCCTTATCTAAGTGTGGCTATTTTAATTAACCTTAATATAATATAATATATTACATTATACCTCTAAAAAACCTCACCCAAGTTTAAACAATATCCAATATTATAATTAATATTCAATATTGTAATGAAAGAAAAGATATACATGTCCATTCCCTTGGTTATTCCTCACAATTCTTCACTCACAAATAACCTGGAGGCCCAGAGTTTCGGAGTTCCGGAGGGGACCCACTTGTATTACATTGCGATTTAAAAGCAATGTATTATTTTGGATTATAACATAATATATATATTGTAATAAAGGTGTATTATAACAAATTATGTTAATTGAGCACATTAAACACAATAATATAATTTATTATATTTATTATATATTCAACCTTGTATAGGGAAAGGTAGGATTCGGGCCTTCGACAACTTTGGCTCGTGGATTCCATCTCCTCAAACACCCCAGAGCCTCGATGTCCCGAAGACCACGAGATGGCTAAGGTATTTGGTCACAGGTTATGCTTTGACATTAGAATAATAATAAGTTATATTCTCTTCAGTCTCAAGTCTATTACACTTTAGGGACTTTAGCCTCCATTTTCAGAATAAAATAATAATAATGATAATTATAATATGTATATAGAAATATATATACATATATCTACATATCTCTGTATGGAATGAATTTATTTTCTATTACAGAAAAATAAGAGAAAGGAAAATATAGTTTTCTAGTCTTTCTAAAGTGATTTAATAAAAACAAATTCCAAGGAAATTTCTCCATTCTGGAAATTAAAAATATAATTATAATCTCTCCCTTCTTGTGGGTAAATGGGTAAATTTGGTTTCCTTATTACTACTACTGCTCTTACTAAATTTAAGGAAATTTGTCCTAAGACAAAGATTTACCTCCACAGTAAATTTCGGTATTTCTACCAGTATTTATTGCCTACCAAAATTTAAGGGGATTCTTCGCAAATTTGGGATATTTAATACAAGTTTAAAATAAATGTTTATTTATGCCCCAAATAGAATTTTGTGAACTTTTTTATTTTAATTCAATTAGGAAAATTTCAAGTTTATTTCCTAATTATTTTGCCTCATTAATCATTTATAAGGACTTTTGATGTTTTTCCATATTTGGGATTATTTCCTAAAGTGCAAACCCATATATGATATGCTCTAAGTTTTATGTAATAAGGCTTGAGAGCAAACTAAATAGAGCACTATTATGCGGAAAAATACTCTCTCTTCTTTCAGATGTTTTATAGATATTTTTAAGTGTTCATTCATCATTTCCCAAGCATATGTTAAACTGTCCAGCACAGACAACCACAAAATCCACTCCCCGAAATCTTATTTTAACACACAGATAATCAAGTGATAAGGAATTAAATCCAATGAGATTCAGCTAAGACATTGTCTTTATTTTACTTAAATTTCTCAAGTCACTTTCCTCAAATCAAACTTACTGAGTTCTAAAACATAGTATAAAATTTTCTCTGATCTAAACACTCCAGAGATTTAACCAAATATACTTGTCTATGATCCTGAAAGTGTTGCAACTGTTGAAAGGGGTTCCCTTTTCCACCCAACCGTAGAAACAGAAACTTCCTGGAAGGATTTACCATTGGTCACCCCCTAGTTAGATCATGATGCTCTCAGATAGATTCTTCCTTCTGTTCAGCAACAGCTAGGGACAGAGGCCACTCTCCTCCTCCCACAGGAATTTAGTAGATCGTTTCTCTCTCCACCAAGAAAGGGTATATACAACAAGTACTTCCTTAGTCACTCATCCTCTGCAACCCCATTTATAAACTTGGTTAGAAATGTTGGAAAATAATTCCCATACCCAGAAAAAATTCATTTTTCAATTCTCATTTTTGAACCAGAGAGCTACACATGCTCTTCATCTTGAGAAAATGGTCACCAAACCCATTCCTCTTGCATCCTCCTCTTTGCCCATGAATTTTTTTACTTTTCTTTCCTTCCTCGGCAAGATTTTGTGGGTCAGGTCAGGAAATTTTCAGATGGTTACTTTGCCCATTTCCTCATTGACTCTTGAGGAAGACCTCCCAACTACCATATTGAATGGTAATTATATTCTCTAGGTTAGATTATTTTTCTAGGTTTGAACAATTTAAATCCAGCAAAGTATTGTTCTGGTAGGGGTCATCTCAATCATTATTAGTTCCCCTCACCATCTCTCTTATGCATCATAATCTACCTTGGCAACCCCTTCAATAGTTAGGCAACATTTTTCCATTTAATTAGTAACAGAATACACACACACACACACACACACACACACACACAATACCTCCCATAATAGAAGGTTCATCATTTTCTACATCCACGCATAATCAATTTACCCATAGTCTTTTAGTAGGCTATATTTATATTTACAAACTGGGGAAAACAGGGGTATTACAATCCCCTCCCCCTTAAAGGAACATCGTCCTCAATGTTCTACCTACCCACATGCTTTGTATGTATAGCAGTAAACAAAAATGGGTATGCATGTTTCATTGAATCCTCCATTTCCCATGTAGCTTCATCTAGACCAAAGTGTTTCCAATACACCTTGACTTGTGCAATGGTTTTGTTCCTGAGTGGAATTTTTTTCCTGTCAATTAGGAATTGTGGCTCTGCATGAATTCTCCCTATGGTTCCACATGAATCACAGACCAATCAATTATATGATAAGAATCATGTATATATGTCTTCAGTAACAAAACATGGAAAACATTTTGTGCCTTCACTGTGGGAGGAAGTGCTAGTCTATATGCTACAGGTCCCACTCTGTCTAAAATTTCAAAGGGTCCACAACACCGAGGTGCTAGTATTGAATAAGTTCCCATTCTCAGGGAAATTTTTCTGGGCCTAACTTAGAGATACACATGATCTCCTGCTTTGAACTCTCTAGGAGTTCTCTTTCTATCTGCATAGATTTTCTATCTATCCTGAGCTACTTTCGGGTTCTTTTTTATTTGAACTACTTATTGTTCCATTTATTCTTAGCATATATGGCTCGAGTGTAATTCATTCAACTAGGTTATTCTAGTTGATTGGAATATTGCATTATCTACCATAAAGAGCCTCAAAAGGGCTCATCTTCAATGACTCTTGATAGCCATTGTTATAAGAAAATTCTACCGGTGGTAGGTAGTCTTCCCACTTCTTGGGTTAATGCATCGCATGCATCCTTAACATGTCCTCTAACACTTGGTTTACCCTCTTTGTTTTCCCATCAGTTTGAGGGTGATAGGTTGTACTAAATAACAATTTAGTTTCAAAACCAACAAACAAATATTTCCAAAAATTTGAAGTAAATTTTGTATCTATGTCTGATATGATTTTTTTAGGCATGCCATGCAGTCTAAGTATTTATTTCAAGAAAATATTAGCAATATATATTACTTGCAAATTGACTTGACGGGGATAAAGTGAGCATTCTTACTCAACTTGTCCACAACTACCATAATAGCATCATTATGCTTAGTTGATTTAGGAAATCCTGTGATGAAACCCATAAAGATGGTTTCCCATTTCCATTCGGTAATTGGTAGGGGTTGCAAAAGCCATGTTGGATGTTGGTGCTCTGCCTTAACCTGCTGACATTCTAGACATTCATCTAATTAATTAGCTATGTCATTTTTCAATCCAGTCCAATAAAACAGTTTCTTAATGGTTGTTATCATTTTTTGACAACCTAGATGACCAATATATGGTATTTAATGTAGTTCATCCATTATGAACCTCTTCAAGTAGTCAAAATTTGGAATATACAACCTACCTTTGTAAGTTAGCATGCCATTATTCAACAAATAATGGCCCTCATATTTCATACTTGTGGGCTCTTGCTCTAGGTATGATTTCGCAGTTTTGAAAAATGCATATGTTTCTTGTGCACTTTTGACTCTCTCCTTGACTTCTGATTCATGGGTGCTTACATCTGCCAAGTGAATAACTTTCATACTTATACTAAGGGAATCAGCCACCCTATTTTATTTTCCTTTAATATGTTTGATTTCAAAATCAAACTCACTAAGGACATCCATCCACCTAGCTTGTCTAACATTGAGTTTTGGTTGATCAAACAAATATCTCAACCCATTAAAGTATGTCATAAATACAAATATTCTACCTAGGAGGTAATGCTTCCACATTTTTCAAGCATGTACTATGGTAGCCAATTCCAAATTGTGGGTCACATAATTGATTTCATGCGCATTCAATTTTCTAGATTCGTAGAAAATCACATGCCATTCTAGATTCGTAGAAAATCACATGCCATTCTTGCATAAGGACTCATCCGAGCCCTTCCTTGATGGAATATGTACACACAACGAAGTCCTTATTTGGGTATACAATTTTCAGCACATTTTCATTGGTTAGAAGGTATTTCAGCTGTTGGAATCTCTCTTCACATTCCGATGTCCAAATGAATTTAACTCCCTTTTTCTAGAGGGAGGTGATTGGGAAACCAATCTTGGAAAATCCCTTTATGAACCTTCTATAGTATGTTGCTAGGACCATAAAGGATCTGATATCATATACATATTTTGGGATAGGCCAATCCATAATGGATTTAATCTTTTGAGGATCCATTGCCACTCCTTCAAATATAACATGGCCTAAATAATGGACTTGTTTTTGGAAAAAGTCACACTTACTAAACTTTGCATAGAGTTGATGTTCTCTTAGCACTTGAAGAATTAACTTGAGATGTTCTTCATGGTCTTCCCTACTCTTAGAATAGATTAAGATAACATCAATGAAAACCAACACAAATCTGTTCAAGAACTTATTGAGTACATTATTCATTAAGCACATAAAAGTGGTTGATGCATTGGTAAGCCCAAATGGCACCACCACACATTCATAGTGCCCATATCTTGTTTTAAAGGTTGTTTTGTGGATGTCTTCATCCTTAATTCAGACTTGATGGTATCGATACCTCAATTCAATCTTAGAGAAAATTGTAGCACCCCTTAACTTGTCAAACAAGTCATCAATCTTTGGCAAGGGATACTCATTCTTAATGGTCATCTTATTGAGTTTTCTATAGTCTATGCACAACCTGAGTGTGCTATCCTTCTTGTTCAAAAACAAAGTTGGTGCTCCCCAAGGAGACACGCTAGGATGAATGTAACATTTTTCCAACATCTCCTTTAGTTGTAGTTTGAGATCAACTAGCTCTGGTGTACTCATTATATAGTGTACTCTAGACATTGACACCGATCTTAGTACAAGTTCTATTGAAAATTCAATACCTCTTCTTGGAGGTAGACCTGGTTCCTCTTCTGGAAACACATATTTATATTCTCTTAATATAGGATGGTCCTATAGGCCTGGCTTATTTTCCTCAACAGAGTTCAACACTTGTATTGCATACAAAGGACATATTTTTCTACAATACTTCTTCACTTAAAGGGCTGATAATTTTCTCACTAAGACAACCTTTTGAATTCCCTGTAGGTTTATTTTCCTCCCTTCTTCATCTTCACACTCCAAAGTTTTATTATAAGAGTCCAACTTGGATTTATGGGCAGCCAACCAGACCATGTCAATCATCTGGTCACAAGATCCTAAAGGAAGTATGTTTAGGGTTGCTTGGGTGGACAACCCATTCACAATGAATCAACATGCTGGTATGACCTTTATCACTTTTCTTTTTGTTCCAGTGGCCAGATGTACGAGCCATAATTTAGCATGTTTTACTTGCTACTTTTTACATTTCTCAATAGTTTGAGGGGAAACATAACTCGTATTAGAACCAAGGTCAAGTAAAATAGAAACTATATGGTTGGAAATCATACCTTCCATCTCCACCACTGAAGCTTGGTGGTCAGCTTGTCTATTATCCAAGGCTTAATAAATTTTGTGGCATGCTCATAGCCACATCATTGACTATGGTAGCCTCCTGGATGTTGTAGATCCTCTTATTGTCTTGTTTCATATGTGGGCAGTCCCTCAGTAGAGGTTCTTCTCCACAACCACAACATTTCAAGGGTTATCTCTTTGTATTATCAGTATTTCCTAGGGATTATCCAAAGGATTTATTACCACTTTGAGATGGAAAATTTTGTTGATACACACTTTTAGTAGGAAGGCCCATCTTAGAACTTTTCCCATGATTCTTAAATCTTGAGGATCTAAACCCCTTCTTCTTGAATCCCAGCTTACTTTTCTTCTTCCAATCCCTATGAGGTTCTGCCTAGTTCTTGAATTGATCATAGCAGTATCTTTCCTTTCGATAGTGTTTTCTAAAGTCTTAGGTTCATCAAACTCAATTTTGTCTTGGAAGGACTAAGGTATTCCACAAATAAACCATTGCATCTTTACCTTTTCATCCTTTATGTAGGGAACATACCTCGTCAACTCAAGAAATTTGTTGATATATTCATCTATTGTGAGTTTTCCTAGCTTGAGTTCATATAACTCCTTGGTCTTCCCATCATAGTATTTTTCACACGGATACTTCTTCTTAAAGTATTTCTCAAATTGTTTCCATGACAAGTCCTTCTCATGGATTCCTTTCAAATTCCTAAGGTCCTCCAACCAAATGGAGGCCTTTCCATTCAAGTTGAAAATGGTTATTCAGGCCTTTAAGTTTTCAGAGTAAGCATGGACTCTGAAGTACTTCTTCAAGCCAAGTAGCCAAACTTCTCCTTCTTCCCCCTTTTTAATTTCTCCATCGAAAGTGGGTGGTTTGTCTTTCTTAAACTCTTCAGGGTCATGGCTCTTGGAATGTTTCCTCTTCTTTCTTTTCCTCTAGGAGTGTGAACTAGTCTTACTAGTAGACAATTCCTTAGAGTTGTTAGTTTCCTCACTAGAGGATTCTTTCATTGAATTCTCTTGGTTCCATGTTGGGCCTTATTTGAGGTGCTCCTCCTTGTGTGGCTACTTTCAGGACCATGCTTTTGTATCTTGATGCAAGTCCACTCTCACAGTGGTCGATCACTCCACCAGGACCTTCTTTCTCCTTGGCCCGAAGAACTCAAAGGTTCTTCACTCCCCTCAGGAGAATCTACCCACAGTAACCTTTTCCTCGCTCCGGTCCTCCCTACTTGATTATCGGAGGATCTGCTGTCGCGACTTCACGATTCCTGCACTTGTGAACGAAGTCCTCGAATCCCTGAGATCCGATATCCCGGGTCAACCGTTGACTTTCCTCGGCATATCAGGACCTCGCACTATCGCGGCTTTGCGCACTATATCTTCAGGGTTCCCAGTCCCGAGATCCGAGACTCCGAGATGTCGACCCTTTTTGCTTTTTCACCTTTTCATTAGCTCGCTACTCGCAAGGCAAATATCTGAACCCTTTATGCCCCGAGACCCGATGTCCCGAGATCACCCTTCACACCAATCACTATGACTCACGTCGTGCGCGTGATTTCCGCGACGTTGACTCTCACATTCTCGCGCCCGCTTTGCCAACCTATCAATTCCACCAACGCGAAGTGCCAGTATGCTCGAGCTCCGAGTAAAGGAGTGATTGTTGAAGTTCTTCTCAACAACACTCAAGTCGCCGATTCTCTTCCTTTATGAAGAAATCTCCACTCTTCCGCCTTCGTCCTGTATGACCTCCCCTGGAGTCGGTTCCACAGTGGACTAAGGGAACTGTCCCTCCTGAGCTTTTTCAACTCAGATTCCATCCAGGATTCCTCGAACACGCCCCGTGCTCCGCCATCAATCACTTCCTAAAATGATGAAGTCTTTCAATCCTTATGTATTCGCGCCACAACAGCTTCGACCTTCTCCTTCTCAGACTTACTACTGAGACTCAAACCCGACCTGCACTCATCTGCAAGGCTCGAATAACTCGACTCAACTCTGAGCAGAGTGAGAATGAAAGTTCAACTGTTTAGCCCTCCCCTCGACGCACTCTATGCGGAGGAATTCAACTGCACTCTATGCAGGAATCTCCTAGTCTAAACAGAGAAACAATTGAAACTCATTCTCTCAGGTTACGAACCTGATACGCAATCACATATGCAGCATAAAGAAGATAAGCATAGAAAGAAGCAAGTATGCAGCAAAATAACATCAACAGCACAAAGAATTCAAACACAGCCATGATATTGAATCAAGAGTTCCTTCCTATTAATTCAATCTGTACATGGGGTTTCTTCACGAATTCCCTATCTTGTTCTCCCTTGCTCTCTATGCAAAAAAAATGTTGATATTGATGCTAATGCCAATTCTTCAATAATACAAAGGAGGGTGTCTATATCTTGTTTTCCCTCTAAAAAGCTAAATTGTCAAATCTAAACTTAATGGTCCTATCTACCTGCACTAAATCTAATCTCTCTGCATTAAATCTAATAAGTGCCTCTGTTGTACAAGGATGAGAGCTTATCTTTTCCCGGTCTATTTCAGTGTACAAGTACACCTAAATATGGAGGCTGTTATTTAAACGGCGGCGCACATCAAAATGGTCAAAACCGTGATGCTGGCGTCACCCTGCGATCCTCTTTCCTTTCCTCCACATATAGCCTCGCGTGACGAGGTGTGGATGCTCCTGCATCATACTCCTCGGCTCAAAAAAGATTTCATGGGCTCCTGTCCATGAGTTCCTGTATGGTGTGCCCATGCTTTTGTATGACTGCCTCTGGTTCCCAGCTGGCATCCTCCACTG
>ML817405.1:69749-104412 GCA_009831015.1 Picea engelmannii | reverse complement strand
TAATTGATTTCATCATCGACGTATCGACGCAGGATTCGTCTTCATCGTCAATGCATGTTGTATCAATGACTTATTCTCTTTCTCGTCGACAAAAAGTATTCTTATTGTCAACATTGTCTGCTTTATGGGTGACTTATTCTCTTTCTTATTGACAAAAAGTCTCTCTTTTATTGGAGAATCTTCTCTTTCCTCGTTGGTGTATCAAAAATGAAATGCCTTTTATCGTTGGTGTATCAGCAATGAAACACTTTTTTCTCATTGATATATCGGTGAAAAGATGTGAATTCTTCACCAATACACACTGTATCGACGACAAAAATCTTTCTTTCATTGGTTTATTGGCGACAAAAACTTATCTTTCGTCGATGTATCGATGATGAGAACCTATCTATTTCGTCGACTTTTCGACGATGAAAATTTATATTTCACTGGAAACTTGTCATCCTTCATCAGCAACTTAGTTTATTTCCTTGTCGATGTATAGACAAAGATATTCATCATTCGTTGATACACATTGTATCAGAGAAGATATTCATTCTTCATTGATTCGCACTGTATTGGCGACAAATACTTGTTTTCCACCAAAACTCGTTTTCCTCTTTTTCGAATTTTCCCAAGTTCTTCCCTCATTGATATATCGACAAAGATATTCATTCTTCATCGATACACACTATATCAACAGCTCCAACATTTCGACATTTATTCAATTTTTCTTGATTTTTTTCGGGCTCACGACTGTCACAGTCATCACAAAAATGATTGACTCAGCCCTCTGAGACAAATTTAATGACATAGGGGGCAAATTGAATCCCACACAACAACAATAGCATACAAAAAACTTAATTTTATGGCCTTGACTCCAAATTTTCATGGTTGGGCAAACCTAAATTTAGGGTCTTGACACAGATTTAATTTTAGCTATTGTAGCAGACCCATACAAGCCCGGTGTTGAAAGCAGAGTTGTGATACCACCTTGTAGTGTCCCCAATACCTTACCCATAAAAAAAAATTGTGATACCAATAAACTAAATGCATCTAAAAACACTATTTAAATATGAATTCAACTCATTTATCATTCACAAATCAACATATAAATTGTTGTAAATTCGGAGTTCATGCACAACAATAAGAATAAAATTGATAAAACAGAGATAAAATCACTTATCTTTTAACAACAAATGAGAAATTGACTACATGGGATGAATGTTCCTCCCAATCATAGATTTTATGTGACAAATTAGCAACAAATCACCCCCAAGTTGGGGCTACGATTCCACAAAAGAGGGTGTCAATCTCACAACCCAATTCACTCCAATAATCAATCGGTTTTCTAATAGATATCCCAATCCTCCATCTCTCTTCCCCTCAACCTATGAAGCCCAAGGAATTGAGATCCCCTTTCACTACACATAGTCCTCAGGCCTTCCCTCTTCCCTCAAGGGATCCAACACAAGGTTGGATAGGAATCTCTAATGTTGGGGACTGTAGAGATGTTATTTGCCCCAAGAAAACTAACAAAGCAGCCCATTTTTCAAGGGAAATGGTCCACACAGAAAATATCCCTCTTTACAGGCCTAACAACATGCTTCTTCATGCAAAATTATCTTCAACGAGCTTCTCACAACACCTACAATGGATTCCCTCAGTCCTCAATTCTCTCCACTCCCTTGTTGCACCAAAACTTGCATGCAAAAATTTCCCACAATGGCCACTCAAATTTCTCTTTTACCCATGAGAGTTGACTTGCATTCCCCAAGGTTGATTGTACTTAGACCCCATGCTCTCATAACTATGGGATGTGAATTTTCCCACAAACCCCTCTTGCATGCGTTTAATGATTGGGATCCCATACACTCAAAAGAAAATTAACACCCATGAATAATCCCCCCCACCCTGGACCTCTTTCTTAGAAATTCCTAAACATTACCCTCTCTTGTGGAAACTTAGCCCCTGCTTACTTTGTCCATGTCCACACACGGCCAGTGTCACATTCATTTTATTATTACAATCATATACAATGTTTACAAATTACATAGTTAGGCCCACAACCATACATCATATTTAATTACACATCACTAAAATAGGGATTATAAATGGAGGTGTTACAAAGGGCCTTGGAATCAGTGTCCAAGGAATGACCAATCCCATACAGGTGGAGGAAGCACCTCGTTATGCAGGATTGGGATATGGAAAAGGATAAGTTGAAGAATTGTCCAAGACAATTAGAGAAATAGAAGCTTAAAAAGAAGAGTCCAAGGCTATAGCTCTACAAAAGAAACCTAAGAAAGGAAATGGAACACAAATCCATGATGGTGAGATCGAGTGAAAGTTAGAATCAAGAAAGGTGGATCCTTCCAATCATGGGAAAAGCATCAGGAGAGAATATAAAGCATCTCTAAAGAGAGATCAACATTCCAAAGAGGTGATACAACATTTTTCCCTCATCAAACTTGCATAAAGGACATCTCTAAAAGGTATGGAAAGCATGAGTACTCCAATGTTTTCTTCAATTATGAGAAGAATGGCCATGTAACACAAAATTTGTGGTATGCATATCCATGTAATTTTTGTGGATTAAATAACCATTGTGTGGCCATGTGCTAGAAGAGAAATTATATATATAGAGGAAGATCTTGTCCTTCTGGAAGGAGGAAAGAGGAAAAGACCACTCTCCAAGTCAAAATGGGGAGAATGGAAAGAAATAATTATAGTCAAAGAAAATGGGAAATGGTTATTGCACTCATTGTAATATGAGTGGTCATTGGGTTGACAAGTGTTGGAAACTTCATCCACAACTTCATCCAAACGATTGCAGGGAATTTGTGCAAGCACTCACAAAGGAAAAGGTAGCAGATGAAAGATTTGGTGAAGCACCAACATCCCAAGAGATATCCCAAGAATAATCCCACATGTTCAAGGAAAATCACATCAAGAGGGAGCAACCCCAAGAATATCGTCCATTAGAATGGTTCAATGCTGTGGACAAATGGAGAGATGAGGAAGTATAATATGGTGGCCTTGACCAAAAAATTAAGTATTATTAAGCCGTATGTTATTAGAGATTTCAACAAGATGCAAATTGAAAGGGATATATTTTAGAGGGTCTTGTGGCTTGAAGTGTAAGCTTCGAGAGTGCCACAGGAAAGTTCTTGAGGAAGTGCCACAACTGATCAATAGGAGTCGGTCTCAAATTGTCCATAGTTAGATGGTAGAAGCACAATTCTCTTCTAAGCTGCTAAAGGAGATCAAACAAAAAATAAAGAGAAATGTTGTTGCTTGAGTCGTGAATATATAACGTGATCAAGGATGTCGTCTAGGAGTAAAATGTACGTATAAGCTATCATGCTACTAAGAGAATGAATAAGAATCTAGAGATTTTATTCATTGTTAGTGTAATGAACATAGTTATGCCCATAATTTTGAATATTAAAGTGATTACCGGTTGTTGATGAATACAACTATGTGAGACATTCTCCATCTTACAAACATGTGAGATGTGGATCATTAAAGCTATGTGAGTCTTTCTCTCAGTTTAAAAACCTGGAAGGAATCCCCTAAGAAGGGTATGTGGTTCCTGCATGAGACGGAGATAGGAACGTAGAGATGACCTCCTCCATTTAGAGAGTTGAGAAGAACTCCAAATGATTATCCAGTGGGAAAGGCGATCTGTTGAGTTAGATGTGCCTATGGTTGAGCACAAGGTGAGCATGTGAAATCCCAAAGTGTTGGGTGCATCGTCATGTGAACAGAAATGAAGATGATGTATTAGCCTCCTCTGAGCAACACAACTAACGAGAAAACTCTAGATGATTCTCCTGTTTGAGGCAGTGGGAAAGAATATATGTAGAGTGGACGTGTATGTGGATGAGCACAGGTGAACGTATGAAGATCTGGTTCTTATATGTAATACAATGAGCCAAAGATATGACATCCCTATGGATGTGCCCCTAGTGGATGAGCACTAGTGGGTATATAAGATCCCTTGTTATATGTTGTTCAAGAGTCAGACCTGGATGTAACCCTAATTGTAATGTAAAGGGTATAGGTTGGCCCCACCTTAATGTGATTAATAATAAATGTAAAAGATAATTAATCTAGTTAATATTAATTATAATATAATAATAATAATAATGTGACTTAGAGAGATCGTCCCTATTGAGTCAATAGACACTTATGTTGACAGGTTTAGGTTAGTATAAGTAAAGATAAAATCCCCATTGTGGAAACACATCTTTCATGTGAGTTTGGAAATTTCAGCAAGTACATTTACTTGGGAAAAGTGCGCACCTCTCTTGGGTGCTAGTCTTATAGGGTTTGAGCACCCTCTTGTGTGCTAGGTATTTCTTGGTGGTGAAGGTATTTCTCTTAAAGAATATAGAAAAGGATTTGGTTGGGTTTTCTTCCCTTGTTGAGAAGGGTTTCCCATGATACTTCTTGTGTTCTTGTGCATGGTGTTTCTTCTTGTGATCTTGGTTGTTGCAACATTATTGTCTATGGTTAAGTTAAATCCTAAAATAGAATGAACTTTGTGTTTAACCTATTATATTGAAAAATCAACATGGTATCAGAACATAGGTCTTGAAGAACCCATTGCACAAGCTACAAGCTTTTACCAGTCATCCCTCCTCTTCTACAGAACCGTACGGCCCTCCTAGGGTTTCCAGAAAATTTGTACGACCCTCTTCTTTTGAGTGTTTCAACCCCTAAAACTTGCACGTTGAGGCAAATTTTGGCATGGGAAAGTATGGCCTTCTCCAGCGCACCTCCAGAGACTCTGAGAATGAATTTTTGAGCATTTAGAAATTTTGGCCCTAGGGTTTCACAATTTTCTACAGATTTCTATTTTTAGGGTTTCTGTTGCTCTTTGAAGAAGCCTTCAAGATTACCTGTGTTCTTCTAAATTTCAAGGCTTATTGTTGGCAGTCATAAGCCCAAAAAAACCTAAGGTTTATAGCCTATCCTAGCCGTTAGGTTTTCTAGCCCAGTTAACAAATGTTTGTGAAGAATATAAAATCTGATGAACAAATCTATTGATGAATGGAAGGAAGATGGCGACAAGACAAGGAAGCCAATCATATACACAAACTCTTACATTAAAGGGACAGCTTTAAAGTAGCAAGATGAAAAAATGTGACACCGTGACTACTTTCTTCATGAAGATCGCAGAGGACAGAGATCAACCAGGGGCCATTAGAGAAATCATAACAGCGCCCTCAGGTATGCACTTGTATATTTATTATTTGTATCATTGTCATGAGGATAATTACAGGAGGAAGGAAACTTTTTGTTGAAGTCATGGATCGAGAGGGATCTCAGTGCATTCAGAGTAACAACGCAGTGGAAGTGAAGACTCCAGGTTTGATTGTTATAATTGTCATTCCTCTAACCTATATTTCTAAAGTTTGATACATTACAAGTAGGTGTTGTAGTCATGACAACATTCCTTAAATTTTTTTGATTCTAGATATGTACTCATTATTCTCCTTTAGGAGATATTCTTTTGTTGGTTCGTTTTGTTTTCTTGTTCCAGATAGGCTAACAAGAAAGGAAGATGTCTATCCCTCAGAGGGAGTCAAAACTATTTAAGAAAGAGGAAGAGTAAAACCATCATTGAGGAAATCAATGCAATAATGCATAATCAGAATCATTATATGATTCTATGGGCAGAATCATGCATGATACAGTATATGTTCAGAACAAGAGTCTTCACCAGAAATTGAAAAACATAACTACCGAAGAAGTCTTCACCAGAATAAATCCTGAGGTTGAACTCTTCAGGTTATTTAGGTGCCCAGTGTATTTTCATGTACCCAAAGAGAAGAAGTCCAAGCTAGATCCTTTAGAAAGAAAGGATATAGTGAATATTCAAAGCCATTCCAAACCAACATCCCTGGTTAGAGACAGATTGAGACAAGAAAAGATGTTTCCCTTGAACAAGAGACAGTCTTTCAAAGATCAAGAGAATCTCAAATGGAGATTGACAGTAAGACAATACCTTCTCCCTCTTCAACAGTTCAGAGGGAGACAAACATTATTTCAGTTGCTCCAGTTAATATGTTCAGATATATTGCAATAGGGCATAAAAGGCCTACCTAGACTCACTCTGCAAGAAGCAGAGAAACATACAAGCCTCTCAAGGCACATCCCGAGAAAGCAAAAGATATTTTCGAGCTATCCTTCAGTCATGAGCCACTTCATTGATGATGACCTTCTTGGTCTTAGATAAGCAACAGGAGAACATGTATGGAAAGATGCCATAACAAAAGAGTACCAATATATCTTAAAGAATGATGTATAATACATTATTCAGGGACCAGAAGGGAAGTCAATGGTAATTTCCAAGTGGATCTATAAGATCAAGCATACAGCTGATGGAAGTGTTGAGAAATACAAAATGAAATCTATAGCCAGAGGTTTATCACAAACAGGGGGAGTTCTATATGATGAGACACTTGATCTAGTGAAACCGATACACTTCCATTCGTACTACCATCCATGAGTTGGAAACTATATCAGATAGATAGATTCTTGATGAGTTTGGATTTTAGAAAGAGTGTTGTTGATCCAAACCTATATCATTACAGTGTTGGTGACGAGAGTCTCTTCCTGATGACTTATTCAGAAAGCCTTGTTGTTGGATACAAGTAATCCTTGACTTCTGAATTTGAGATGAAGAATCTGAGTATGATGCACTACTTCTTGGGATTATAAGTATGACAGAGGACCGATGAGATTTTCTTGAGTCAAGGAAAACATATAGTGAAAATATTAAAGAATTTTAGTATGACAGAATGAAAAATCCATTGTGATGGATTTAAAGAAGAATATTGATTATGATTCAGACGAGACTAATCCATAGCTTATTGGATCATTAATGTATCTGGTTAACACCAGACTTGATTCATTCCATGCAGTGAATGTGCTTAGTCATTTTATGAGTCAACCGAGATAGACTCACTAGACAACAACAAAACATGTATTGAGATATATATGAGATATGGCCTGAGATATTCCTTTAGTGTGAACTTGAGTGTGCAGGATATGCCGATTCAGATTGAGTAGAAAGTATAGTGAACCAGAAAATCACATCCGACTGATGTTCTATCGTGAAGTTTTTCCATGGTTTCCTAATGCAGCGGGAAACAAAACTTTGTGGCCTTGAATACCACAAAGGCAGAGTATATAGCATCGAGTGTGCGAAGCAATGTGGCTTCACAAGATTCTGATAGATTTACTTGACCATGAGATGGATCCTATGATGATAACCAAGAGTTGTGAGTAAACATCCTTGAGAACCTAGTGTTTCATGATGGATCGAAATACCATGAGATGAAATATCCTTATATCAGAGATATGATGTAGTGGAAAATCATGCACATGCAGTACCTTCCTAGACATGAGCAGATTGCATATACCTTCACCAAATTAACTTCGTGAAGAATGGCTCCCTAGTTGAGAGGGAGTGTCGATAACTCCAACCAAGACAAAATTCAAAATACATCCGTGTGAAACTTGGCATGATAATGAATGCATCCCTAGTTGAGAGGAAGTGATGATGAATGTAGCTATGTGAGATATTCTCCATCTTACAAACCTGTGAGATGCATATCATTGCAGCTATGTGAGTCTTTCTCTCAACTTACAAAACTGGGAGAAAGCCCCTAAGAAGGGTACGTGGTTCCTGCCTGAGATAGATCTAGGAATTTAAAGATGATGTTTGGGTCCTAACTCGCACATAGGTAGAAAAATATATTCGGATGTAATAAAGGTAAATATTAATAAGGCCTTTCAATAAAATAGAATAAAGCGGATGTAAGAAGACCTAATAGAAGCGTTTGCTTCTAGAAGGATATTCCTCTATATGCTTCTTTTTAGTATAAATAGGAGTTGAGGGTATGAGAACCGTATCTTGGATATTATTGTAATAGAGCTCTGCTCAACTGGAGGTTGCCCCCTCGAAAGAGGCTCGTGAACATTACTTTCAGATTCAAAGTTTTATTTCTGTTATTATTCTCATATCATTTCAGTGCCATTGTGGTGAATGTTATGGTTATATTGTTGTTATTCTGCCCTTTCTAGCATTTTATTTATGTTCTGCATACATTTTCTATCTGGCATATTACAAGTGGTATCAGAGCACTTTCCTCAACATAAAGTGTGGGCTAAGAAAAAAATTCCATGGTAAAGACATATTCCAGTGTCTTTAAGCCACAGAGATCTGTCCTTATGCGCATAAACCCACGGTTGAGGGATTCATACATGCAGGAAATACAAGTGGTACTTAAGCGCACATCTGTTGGCCACCCTTGTAACCCCTGTTGGTACCCCTTTGAGTGGTAGCGCATCAGACAACACATGTGTACGGATCGGCCTAGATTACCTGAATCCCTCTTAAGATAAACTGATCGGTTGCCTGACTATTATAGTGTCACTGAGAACAACATACGGGAAGATACTCTCTAGTACCTGGGTAGTCAGGTAATATGGCTAAGGGTACGGTATATCCTCCTTAGTTAGTGCCCTGAGATATTGGGCTAAGTACTACTGTTGGACCCCGCACGTATATCAGATAGTTATAGCACAGGGCAAACCCTTGTCTGTAGAACCCTTAGATACCTAACCCTTGGGGACAGAAACATAAACAAATTAAAACAGACAAGATTTATTGCCACGCAACTGTGTTTGGGTTGCCAAGTAAATACACATTTATTTTTGGTTAAGCATTTGGGAATTTCCTCTCTGCAGTATTCTTCAGGCCGGAGTATAACTCCACAGGTGTAAAAAAAAAAAGTCTGGAAATTTTTTCACCATTCTTTGAGACCTATTCCATTGGATTCATCTCTTCACCCTTATCACATTCATCCATATCATTTTTCGGCAAAATTTTTGACCCCGCCCGCTCCTTTTCAGTTCCCCCATCCTCATGGCCCATACCCGTAGCCAATACTTGGAAGCTCGCTTCAATGCCTTGCAATATGGTCTCATTGAGATCCAACAAGAAATGAAACAACTTAGTGCCAATGTTTTTTCCATCAATACAACCATGCAGTCCTCAATGGAGGAAATCAAGCAAGACCTCACCACCCATCTTGAATCAGTCTTTTCGGCACTATGCACCAAACTGCACATCCCTACAGATAACCCTTCCTCTTCCTCACCTCCACAAACTGAAGGTGACCATTCTTCTCATTCCCATAACTTTCAAAACCATCACTTTCAACGTGACCTATGCCTTCCGCGGGTGGATGTGACTAAATTTGATGGCTCGGACCCCACTGGTTGGGTAACCCAAATGGAACATTATCTCTCTTTATACAGCATTATAGATGACTTGGCCAAACTTTGATATGGTGTTCTCCATCTAGATCAAGAACGTTGGCAATGGTGGCAATGTAGAAAAACTTTTCTTCAAGGGTATATTGCTTGGACACACTTTGTGGCGGAGCTTTATGAATGCTTTGACACTGACAACAACCATTTGGGCCATTTGAAAAAATTGAAACAACTAGGAACAGTGGAAGACTTTATAGCTGCCTTTGAGCACTTGGCTTTTAGAATAGAGGGCATGTCTGATGCCTTTTTCTGAGAGTGTTTTATCAGCGGCCTCGAGGATTAGATTCGGGCCCATGTCCTCATGGCTCGGCCTCAGAGTTGGGTGGAGGCTACTAAAAGAGCTAAAGAAGCACAATAGGTTGTATCTTCTCAAAACCGAAAACCCTCCTTTATCCCTCACCCTAAACCAGTAAATCCCACTACTCCCTCTGCTCCACTCAAGATCCAAAAATTGACCAAGGCTTAAATGGTTGAACGCCAACTCAAAGGCCTTTTTTATAACTGTGATGACAAATATTTCCTGGGCCACAAATGTAAAGAACAAAATATTTTTATGGCCATCTCCAAGGATATTTCGGAAGAGGATGTAGAAACTCCCCTTGTGTCTGAGTCACCTAAATCCACTGACATAACCCCTCCCTCAGACCCTCCTGAAGTAGAACCGGTCATTTCCCTCAATGCTCTCACTGGCTTCTCTACTCCTCAAACCCTCAAGCTAATCGGTTGCATCAAGCATCGTAAGGTCATCATTCTGGTTGATAGTGGCAGCACCCATAATTTTATTCATCGCCACATTGCCCAAGAAACTCATTACTACATCCATGTCGTCAATAATTTCCAAATCATGATTGCCAATGGTGGTTCCATGAAATGTGGAGGGCATTGTGAAAATGTGCGTCTCCAAATTGGTGACTACCACCTGAAATCACATATGTTTGCTATCGACATGGGAGGTTGTGACATTGTGTTGGGTGCAAACTAGCTAAGGACTTTGGGTCCCATTCTCATGGATTTTAAAGACTTAACCATGCAATTCGACTAGGAGGGCCACCAATATAAGTTCCAAGGCATCACCATTGGTTCACCTGAGATCATTAGTTCCCATCACATGGAAGAGATGCTCAAAAAAGGTAATTCAGGTGTTATCGCCCAACTCCATGCCATACAAGCAACAGAGACACCCTCAGTCCCGCAAGACCTCCAAGCCATCCTTTCTAGACATCAATTGGTCTTTTCCACTCCCCAAGGACTCCCTCCTTCTCGTGGTGTTCATGATCATTCCATTCCCCTTGTACCCGGAAGCCTTCCTCCCAATATCCGTCTATATCGTCACCCCTTTTCCCAAAATAATGAAATTGAGAAAATTGTCTAGGAACTCCTTAATGCAGGCGTTATCCGCTCTAGTACGAGCCCCTAATATTCTCCTGTGGTCATGGTCCTAAAGAAAGAAGGTTCTTGGCGAATGTGTCTTAACTTTCGTGCCCTCAACAAGCTTACCATCAAAGACAAATTCCCCATTCATGTCATTGATGACCTCCTGGATGAATTGAGTGGCGCCCAATTCTTCACTAAATTGGATCTTTGTTCGAGTTACCACCAGATACATATGAAAGAGGCAGACATTCCCAATACTACCTTTAGAACTCATGAGGGCCACTATGAGTTCATGGTCATGCCCTTTGGCTTGTGTAATGCCCCCTCCACCTTCCAAAGCCTCATAAATCATATCTTCTGTCCTTTTCTCCACCATTTTGTCTTAGTTTTCTTTGATGATATCCTCATCTATAGAAAAACCTAGATAGACCATCTTGCTCATGTGGATCGAGTTCTCCATCTACTCTCTCGGCACCAAATTTTCTTGAAACAGTCTAAATGTGATTTTGGCACCTCAGAAGTAGAATACTTGGGTCATCTGGTTGGCAAGAATGGCGTCAGGGTGGATCCTAAAAAGATTGAAGCTATGCAATACTGGCCTCACCCAAAGACTCTTAAGAGCTTGCGTGGATTTCTGGGCTTAACAGGGTATTATCGCAAGTTTGTTAAGAATTATGAGGAAGATTGTAGCACCTCTCACTGCTCTCCTCAAAAAAATCTCTTTCACTTGGACTCCAGTCGTTGCCCAATATTTTTAAACCTTGAAGATGGCCATGTGCACCACTCCAATCCTCACCCTTCCAGATTTCACAAAGACCTTTGTGTTGGAATGTGATGCCTCAGGGAAAGGAATTGGTGTTGTCCTTATGCAAGAGGGTCGGCCTTTGGCCTTTACTAGCAAACAATTATCTGAAAGAAATCTGGGCAATCCATCTATGAAAAGGAAATGTTGTCCATTCTACATGTGGTTGATCTGTGGTGCCCTTATATATTGGGGCAACATTTCCAAATTAAGATAGACCATCAAAGCCTCAAGTATTTTCTGGAACAGCGCATTTCCTCCCCAGAACAACAAAAATGGGTGACTGAGCTCTTTGGATATGATTATGAGATCATTTACAAGAAAGGCAAAGACAATGTGTTTGCGGATGCACTTTCCCGAAAATATGAAGATGAAGGATCCCCTTTTTCTCTTTCATTCATTGTACCAGATTGGCTCCAAGCCATTCACCAGGAATGGCTACAAGATCCCAAAAGTTTGCAGTTGATCCAACAATTGCAGTCTAATGCTCCAGCTTCCCCAGGGTACTCTTGGCTCCATGATGAACTTCGATACAAAGGTCGTTTGTATTTAAGTAAATAATCAAAGCTTAAATCCATAATACTTTATGAGCTTCATGCTACACCCATAGCAGGGCACTCCAGGCTCACCAAAACCTATGACAGAGTCAAACGTTCCTTTTTCTGGGATGGTATGAAATTGGGCATTCATAATTTTGTGGTTGAATGTGATGTGTGTCAACGCAACAAGGGAGAAACAATCAAACCTCCAGGCACACTACAACTGCTCCCGATTCCACCTATTATTTGGAAGGATATCTCTATGGATTTTATTATCGGCTTACCCAAATTGGGAAATAAATCAGTTATCATGGTGGTTGTTGATTGCCTTTCCAAGTATGCTCATTTCCACGCCCTTCAACACCCGTTTACAGCATCCTCGGTGGCTCAAATTTTCATGGATCAGGTCTTCAAGCTTCATGGAATGTTGCACTCTATTGTTTATGATCGCAACCCAACTTTCACAAGCAATTTTTGGCAAGAACTATTCAAGATCCAAGGCACCGAATTGCATCTCAGCACATTTTATCATCCCCAGACTGATGGCCAAACGGAAGTTGTCAACAAGTGTTTGAAAACATATTTGAGGTGTTTTGCCTCGGAAAAGCAAAATCAGTGGGCTCAATGGTTACCCCTAGTTGAATGGCGGTACAACACTTCATACCATACAACTACACACATGACTCCTTTTGAAGCGGTATATGGATAGATGTCGCCTTCAATTCTTTCATACTTATCGGGTGCCTCGAAGGTCTAAGTGGTTGACCTAACACTTACAGCTCGAGAGGCTATTCTTCGTACCCTCAAAGAGAATTTGGTCATGGCACGGAATCCCATGAAGCAACAAGCAAATCAAGGTCATTATGAATGTCAATTTGCAGAAGGGGATCAGGTGTTTCTTCGACTGCAACCTTACAAGCAAACTTCCCTAAAGGCCGAGCATTGTAACAAGCTAGCGCCCAAATTTTATGGTCCTTATACCGTTCTCAAGTGTGTGGGACAAGTAGCCTATCAGTTAGCTTTTCCCATCCATTCGAAGCTACATCATGTTTTTCATGTTTCATGCTTAAAGAAGGTGATTGGAGCTAAGTGACAAATTCCAACCAACCTTCCAGAGTTAGTTGAAGAAGGATCCATTTGGCTATATCCAGAAGTAGTTTTGGACCAGCGTGAGCGTCTCCTACATTAGAGAACCATCAAGGAATTTCTAGTCCAATGGAAAGACACAACTCCAGCAGATGCCACTTGGGAACCAGCTACCATTCTGCAACAATTTCCTCATCTCAAGCCTTGAGGACAAGGTTGTTTTTAAGGGGGCGAACATGTTAGGGTCCTAACCCGCACATAGGTAGAACAATATTTTTGGATGTAATAAAGGTCAATATTAATAAGTCCTTTCAATAAAATAGAATAAAGTGGATGTAAGAAGACCTAATATAAGCTTCCGCTTCTAGAAGGATCTTCCTCTAGATGCTTCTTTTTAGTATAAATAGGAGTCGAGGGTATGAGAACCCTAGCTTGGATATTATTGTAATAGAGCTCTGCGCAACTAGAGGTCACCCCCTCAAAGAGGCCCGTGAACATTGTTTTCATACTCAAAGTGTTATTTTTGTTATTATTCTCATATCATTTCAGTGCTATTGTGGTGAATGTTCTGGTTATATTGTTGTTATTCTGCCCTTTCTAGCATTTTATTTCTATTCTGCATACATTTTATATCTAGCATATTACCGATGACCTCCTCCATTCAGAGATTTGAGAAGAACTCCAAATGATTATCCAATGGGAAAGGCAATTTGTTGAGTTAGACATGCATGTGGTTGAGCACAAGGTGAACGTGTGAAATCCCAAAGTGTTGGGTGCATCGTCATATGAACAAAAATGAAGATGATGTATAAGCCTCCTCTGAGCAGCAGAGTTGACGACAAAGCTCTAGATGATTCTCCTGTGTGAGGCAGTGGGAAAGAATATCTATAGAGTGGACATTCTTGTGGACGAGCACTGGTGAACATGTGGAGATCTGATTCTTCTGTGTGATGAAATGAGCCAAAGATATGACATCCCTATGAATGTACCCCTAGTGGATGAGCACTAATGGGTGTATCAGATCCCTTGTTGTATGTTGTTCAAGAGTTAGACCTGGTTGTAACCCTAATTGTAATGTAAAGGGTAGAGGTCGGCCCCGCCTTAATGTGATTAATAATAAATATAAAAGAGAATTAACCTGGTTAATATTAATTATAATATAATTATTATTATTATTATGTGACTTAGAGAGGTCAGCCCTGTTGAGCCAATAAGCACTTACGTTGACAAGTTTAGGTTAGTATAAGTAAAGGTAAAATCCCCATTGTGGAAACACATCTTTCATGTGAGTTTGGAAATTTTAGCAAGTAGATTTACTTGGGAAAAGTGCACACCTCTCTTGGGTGCTAGTCTTCTAGGTTTTGAGCACCCTCTTGTGTGCTAGGTCTTTCTTGGTGGTGAAGGTCTTTCTCTTGAAGAATATAGAAAAGGATTTGGTTGTGTTTTATTCCCTTGTTGAGAAGGGCTTCCTAGGATACTTCTTGTGTTCTTGTGCATGGTGTTTTTTCTTGTGATCTTGGTTGCTGCAACATTATTGTCTATGGTTAAGTTAAATGCTAAAATGGAATGAAATTCATGCTTAACCTAGTATATTGAAAAATCAACACCAGGAACTACTAGAACTATTTCTTGAAATGCTTCCAAGAAATTCTATTCTCATCAATATGCTTGAACTGCTTCAATTGGTCCCACCACATGGAATCTTTCCCTTAAAGATGATATAATATGGTAATATTTGCTTCCATATTTGAAGAATAATTGTCCAATTGAAAATATTTTCTCATGACCAACAACCAGGCTTCATCTTCTTAACCCTTCCTATGCTCTCTATCAAATGTTGGTGGCTAGATCCTCTTAACCTCTCCTTGCAAACAATCTAACTCGAGCCTTCTCCTTTGATGTCTGATAGGGGATATACTTGGGTTGCTCTCTAATTATGAAAACAAAGGTGATCTTCTGGCTAAATGTCTAGGTGAATGGTGATTCCTACTAACACATCTCGAGTGCCTTGGCCCTCTATAGTCATCCCTTCTATCATGAGATATGTGTTCTTATGCATGCCCTATATTGGTCGCATGTCTTATGCTTGACTCGTTGTTTCTTTGTCTTTCCAAGTTATTAAAATTTTGTAGCAACTAAGAAATAATTTGGTTCAGCTCCTCTTGATATCTTATCAACCTTTCATTATCTTCTTTATAGCTTTGCACTTCCCTATCTGCAATCTCTTCATCAATCTACTGGCTCCACTCCACTTCTATGTCCATTGGACTATGTTTTTTCATTTCATAGATTGGTATTCAATCCTTTCATTTCATCTCCATGAATGTAATAACCTTGTGCATCATCCATATCTTTAGTCCTCATTTCTAAACTTGATTTATGTCCTTTATGTACCTGTAATTCTGCAAAAATATGCATGCAACAATCATTGTTAGACTTATGCATATTGTAAAATATTTCATTAATCAAGCTACAGGTCATTCTTCATCTAGATTTATGAAGAAAACATATGCACTAATCTAATTTTTGATTCTATAGACACATTCTCCTTTTAATCATCTTTCCAAAGAATGTGTGCATGCCTCGTTCTAAGTTCTGAGGGAAAAGTTACAATCTTCTAAGTTCATTTCTACTCAATTGTGACATGTTCTTACTGTGCAATTTATCTTAGAGACCATTTTTTCCACCTTTAACGAAAAAATTGTTAAGAACTAGAAAAACTTGTATATCAGGCATAGATAGAATTTTGGGAATACTTAACAAATTTTGGATTCGAAATTTCATGCTCCAATCAAATTATGTACAAATATGGAATTGACAAATTTGTTCTTTGTTGTGATTGATACAACAACCTCCCATTATTTAAATTTCTCTAATACAGATAATGGGTCCCTTACAAATTCTTTTTTTCACAATTGGATTACTTTAATTTTATCAATTTGTATCTTGTTAATTTTTTATCTAGCTCAACTTCTTTGGACAAAAAATAAATACAAATAAACTTTTATGTTTCCAAAGGTTGTTGGTGCATAATAATAAAATCATGTGCAAGTTATGTTGAAATCACTTACTAAGTTTCTTAAAAGCTTATGTGCATTGTTTTTCAATTAACCACAAATTGCCAATTTCATAATTACAAGATTTGATGAAATATTTTAATCTCTAAAAATACCAGAATAATGAGATCGGATTTCAAGTTTATATCAGAGCAGCATATTCATTTTTATTTTAGAAGAGAATTTTAATAAATAGTTTCAGATTTTGCATAACATTTTGTGATTTCTGTCTTACAAAAAAACAACAGATAAAAAAGTCTTCGGTAAATGGAACATCCCAAACCAAAACAGAGATGAGGGACCTGCTCATACAAATAAGGAAAAGGATCAACTACATCAAATGAATTAAAGCTACATAAGTAAATGAAGACTAGATCAAGTACATAAGAAAGCATCCAATATGAATGCATCAAACATGAAGAATTTCAGATTAAAGTAATTGGTGTGATCAAAGTTTGATATTTTAATTTGTTAATATAGAAATTAGATATAAAATAGTTACCTATATGATTCTTATAAAATGTCCTTATCATGAAAGTCTATCCTTACCATAAACACTCACCTATATTTTCAATAATTGTCCTATCCTATTCGAAGCATGATGATCCTCTAATCATCCTAATACTTTAATATCGCATCGTTTGAATGATTATTACATAACTCTCATAACTCCTCACAATATGCTCATTAAGACAATTCTCATCTCTACATTTTAAGAATTCTCCTTTGTCATGTTTGTTGAGCTGCGATTCAAATTGTGTGAAAGACAAGAGAAGTTAACAATTCAAGACAAAGCATAGAGAATTTGTTGAGACATAGAATACATGATTCTCAAGACAAAGCATACAGAAAAATGGTATAATGGAAGGAGGGTTACAGAAAATAAATGGGTGTGAGATCCAAATCCTTGGAGTCGAATTAGTTGACATACAACATGAGTGCCATGGAATTCTAGAAAGAACAAGATGAATGCAGTTTTTTGAAAAGTTTGAAGGACATAATGTGGATGTTGCAAAGGCATTTGCTCAAAATTTTGATGGAGAATGTGCTCAGGTTGGTAATCTAACACTCTGGTAGCACTAGAAGTCACCCTCTGATTGCAGAGAAGGTAAGCCCAGTACCCATCAGTTTGTATGTCTCAATGAATAAATTTAAGGGGGGTCAAATGGGCGCAGACTCAAGGTGATATTGCTTTAACTCAGAAAACTAGACTAGTATGCACAGGCAGATGAAGTCTTGATTCAACTCCAGTCAGTAAGGTGTAGTATAGGTGAGTAGGAGGAAGAATGGTAAGGAGAACATAAAGGTCTTCTATGGACATCCGGTCTTCCAATAGCCCAAGGAGGAAAAAACTTAGAAAACAAGATCTTCTTCGATTCAGAGTTTTAGGAAACTGAATGAAGTTATAATCGGACTGAAATCAAACATACATCGCAATATAGTTACAACAACTTGATTGGATCATCCATGCCCAAGCCATTCAATATTAGAGGCAAAAGAGACGAAAAAGAAGACTGACTTAGATTAAATAAGAAATCTCAAATCCCATTACATAATCAGAGAACCAGAGCTTCATCAAAGCTTTGCAATACGGGAGCGTAACTCAACCATCAACCATAACAAAATATCAAAACTGCATACCTATACTCATAATTGTTGCAACCGCCGGGAGTGTGATTGGACCACCGCACTAACATTTTCAATCGACACCTCCTCTGTCAGATTGTGTAGGCCTCCTCATGTCAGATGTGAGCCAGATGCAGTTATGTGCTTTACAAGAAAATCTGTCCATAATTGACAGTCTACCTTTACTGATGCTCTCTGCATGTTTTCCATTTATGGGGTGAGATGAGGTCTCAACTGTCGCCTCACTTTCATGAACTGTCTGCATCAGGATTAGGATAGACCGCACTCTGAAATTCACCATCTGGAGCTTTGATAGATGCTTGCAAGGAGGACTTGGCAAGCAAACATGGAAGTTGATGATAGGGAGCTAACGAGATGACTGGGACTACATGGGTGCCAAAATGTCATATCATCACCCGACTTAGGATAAAAACATTTGATGGGTTTTTTTAGCCCTCTTCTTCCATTTTTTCTTTGCCAGAATGCCACTTCCTAGGGAAAACACCCCCCAATCAATAATGTGTGCTAACATTAGGCTCCATGAGGGATGGTATGCTCCTTGTGAGCTACCAAGAACTTTCAGCTTCAGTCGCATTTTTGTTGGTTTGTGGAGTCACTTATTAAAAGCATAAACAAAAGGGAAAATGATATTTACAATGACATGGGAAGCCATTCATGGCTTAAACAAAAAATTTCTTCAGAAAATGCCCGTTTATAGGGCCTCCAAAAACTTCATCACCCTCCAAATTATGCAACCTGTAAGTATTATTTGGAAACTTCCCAAAGATCTTGAAGGGGGCAATCCACAAGGCTCCAAACTTGCCATGTTTTCCTTTGTCTTGCTTGGTGCATCCCATTTTAGCACTAGATCTCCCAGCTGGAAATCCTCCTTTCTTACCTTTCTGTCAAAATCTTGCTTGATCTTTTATTGATGGTCATGTGCTCTGTCCAGTAGTTGTTCTTTGTCCCCTACACTTATACCAGTTGTTGTATTCTTATGATCATATCATCTGGCTCTCCTTGATAGTCCTGGAAGAATTTTTCCACGGGTAAGGCTAGCTAAGAAGGAAAGATGGCATCAACTCCATATACAAGCTGAGAAGGAGAGATGCCAAGAGATCTCTTTGTTGTCACTCTGTCATCCCATAGAGCAAACTTGAGCTTTGAATCCCATGCTTTCTTATTTTCCTCTAACAATATTTTGATGATCTTTATAAGGCTCTTGTTTGAGGACTTTGCCAGTCCTTTGGGGTAGTAAGGAGTTGAGTCAATCAATGCAATTCCAAACTGCTCATAGAATTGAAATAATGGTTCGGCCTTGAAGGATGCAGCATTATCAGTGACCATTCTTTTTGGACAACCAAACCTTGCCATAATATCTTCAAGAAAACCAATGATTACTTTTTGGGAAGCACTCCTTGTGGGGACGGATTCTATCCACTTGGTAAAGTAATATGTGGCAGTCAATATCCACCTATGCTAACCACTTGAAGCAGGATGAATTTCCCCAATAAAATCTAAGCCCCACTACTGAAAGGGTCATGAAGCTACCACATGCTTCAAAGGTGGGGACTTGAGCTATTATTTTCCTGAGAAATTTTTACACTTGACACAAGCCTTGATTTTAGCACAAACATCAATGAATAGGCTAGGCCAGAAATAGCCAGCTCTAGGAATCTTGTAGGCTGTGGTTCTCTCGAAGTGATGTCCCCCACACAAATTGTCATGAAAATCAGACATGATCTTTTGGGCTTCCTGTGGGTCTAAACATCTCAACAACACTTCTAGAGGATCTTTCCAATATAAAACTTGATCAATGAGGCAATACTTAATTGATTTGAGCTTTAAATCTATTATCTTGCTTTTTTACATGCCATCAGGAGGCTGCAACTTTTGTAGAAAGAAAATGATGTCCCTGTACCAAGAACATCCTAATAGTGGAGGGATGACTTGAGAACTTGTATCAGACAACTCAGGCTATTGATTTTCTGATCAAGTGTTGATGAAATTCACCCCCAAGGATTTGCAATTAGATTCAACCAGCAGCCTGGCTAAACCTTGACCCTTAACCAATTTGGTGGGCCTTATCTCCAAGTCAAATTCAAGGATTTTAGCAATCCACTTGATCCTTCTCCCATCTATGCCAAGCTGAATGAGAATCTCCTTCACAAAAGCTGAAGGGACATATGCAATGACCTTTGAATGCAAAACATAGACCTTGAAGGATTTGAGGGCTTTAACCAAAGCATAGGCCTATTTTTCCATGATGTCATATTTCAGCTCTGCATCTCTCAATTCCCTACTGAAAAAGGCAATGGGTTGTTCAAACCCTTCATCATTATTTTGCAAGAAAACGGTTGTCACTGTGTAAAATGAAGCAAAGGAGAAAATCATAAAATATTTGGAGTAATTGGGACTAATGAGCATAGGTGCTTCGATCATGGCCTTTTTTATTTTATCGAAGGAACTACGAGATTCAGCAGTCCATTTGATTTTGTTTCCTTTCCTCAACATGACTGTAATGTCCTTCACCAGTTCAATAAAATTAGAAACAAACATTCTCAAAAAATTAATCTTCCCCAAGAAAGACTGAACTTCTTTCTTGGATCTAGGGAGTGCTAAGGTTTGGATGGCTTTCACCCTACTGGGATCAATCTTTACTCCCTCAACTGATACTATGTGCCCCAGTAATTTTCTCTCCTTCATAGCAAACAATGACTTGTTGGGATTCAAGGAGAGACCAAATTTTCTGCATTTTTGGAAGACTTTTCTCATATGATGACAATGTTCTTTATCATTCCTAGAGAAAACTATAATTTCATCCAGATAAATGACTACAAATTTATCCCTTTCCCCAATAAAGGCGATGTCCATAGCGCGCTGGAAAGTTCTTCTTGTGTTCATCAATCTAAAGGGCATCTTGGCATACATGATTGTACCCCATGGAGTGGTGAATGTTGTTTTCTCTCTGTCCTCAGGTAAGACAGAAATTTGATTGTAGCTAGAAAATCCATCAATCATGGACATCCTGGATGCACCTGTCACCCTCTGCAATATGTGCTCCATTTTCGGCAATGGGTAATTATCTTTCTTGAAGCTTCTGTTTAGGTTCCTGAAATCAACACAAAGTCTGATTTCTCCATTCTTCTTTCTCACTGGGACCAAGTTGGCCACCCATTTAGAATACCTCAAAGGAATGATAATCTCAGCATCTAAAATCTTTTTTACCTCTTTCTCCATGATAGGCAGCAGCATAGGGTTGATCTGTCTCAATTTCTGCCTAAATGGCTTGGCCTCTTCCTTTAGTGGGATATTATGCTCAATGATGCTTGTGTCGTATGTTCTGAGATCCTCATAAGTCCAGGAAAACACATCAGAAAACTCCTTTAATAGCTCAGCATATTCAGCCCTTTGTTCCCTTGACAGAGTGCTCGACAACTTCACAAATTTTGGATCTTTCTCTATGCCAATGTTGCATTTAGTTGCATCAGCATCATCAGTCGATCCTTTAAATTTCACTGCCACATCATTTCTATCGAATAGTCTTTCCAAAGGAACTAGTCCCTTCGGAATGTGATTGCTAGGCAACTGAAAAATATGGTGATTAGATATTTTGTTCAGGAAAACATCAGCATGAGGATTACTTTCAGAATCTTGATTTTGATCAATATGTAGTGCAGAAAAATCATCAACGGTCTCGAGGAATCTTTTGATCTCAGGATCATCCTCAAATACTTTCCAATGCTTGACATTGTCAGGTATAGAGGGTCTGTATTTTACTTCTACATCATACCTGAGTTTTGGTGGCAAAGGGACTCTAAAATTGATTTTTGAAATAGCCAGAGAATTAGCCATGATGTTTCCTTCTCTTAGAATAAATGAAATGTCAAAATCTAGGAAAAAACTGTCAATAAGGTCTAACACTTCATTTCTATAACTTCTTAGTCTAGGGTGCTTAGCTTGATAAAGATTTCTGATCTGATTGATAATTAACTCAGCATCCCCAAATACTAAAATCTCTTCAATCCCCATATCTTTTGCAGATGCCAAACCTAAGACGAGAGCTTCATACTCTGCCACATTATAGGTAGCTTTGAATTCTAACTTGTAGGACAGAGTTATAGTCTCTTGAGAAGGTGAAACAAAAATCATTCCAGCACTAGCACCTTCCTTAGAAGAGGCTCCATCGAAGAACATTTTCCACACAGAGGTGATAGGAGGAGAATTTTTGCAAAAATTAATGGGCCGCTTTTTTATTTCCAGAGGAGGTTCAAGAGCGTCGGTGAGATGCAGCAAACTAGATCCTAAATCTGTGTCAAGAGCAAAGATAGGGTGGTTTGTGGGGTTTGCTTCATCACTAATAATGTAGGACAATTGATCTTCCATGTAAAGTCTTCTATGCTCCCCCCCAAACACCAGAATGGTAGCATAGGTGAGGTCCATCTGCAAATTTCCCCTAGTATTTTTATCCAAGATCTCGACAGAAGCATCTCGAACTTAAGGGGAACGCCAACTACCACGATGTCCATGATCACCATGATGTCCATGATCATGCTTTTCATTGGCAGCTGGAACAAAGATACATGCAAGTTTTTGATAACCCCAAGGCACTTCACCTTCCTGGAGTCAAATGAATACAGATCATGATAAGCTTTTGTAATCTCTAGGCCGAGATATTCCATGACAATCTTAGGCATAAAATTGTGAGATACCCCTGAATCCATCAAACAGTTGTGCAACACCTTGTCATGTATGTTCAGTAAAGTATAGAAGGGAGGGGATGAATCATCTCTATCTTCTACTAAAGGACCTAGGATGACTACAGGCTTCTCATCTTGGAGGTTTACTGAGTCTTTGGAATGAGATGAAGGTTCGGGCTGCAACATTTTGGAGAGGCACATTTTGAAGGCTTCATACTTGACCAGCTCTGAAATGGGTACAGGGATTCTAATATTTTTCATTTCATGCTCAAAGTTGAAAGAGGAGGGGGACTTTAGAATTTCTCTCACTTCTGGAACAGGACCTTTGACCACTGGTGGGGCGGTCTGTTCCTTCTTTTCCTTGTTTCAGTCTGCAATATCTTTAGTAAGTTTTTCTTCTCTGGTAGGCCGACCGGGGATGTCAGATTTCCCTTCTTTCTATTTGGACCTCAGATTATATCTATTTGGGATGTTGGCCTTGTCTCCCTTGCTCAACTCATTAAGTTGGTTGTCCATGAGAGACTCCTCGTATGTAGATTGAGTCAAACGAGGAAAAGAGGAGGTGTCTTTGAGACAGTGGATTTATGGGTCAACGTCTTCTTCCTCCCCTTAATCATCAGTAACAAGATTATTTTGGAGATGGGTCTAGATCTTCTGGTCATCTCTATCCCTATTTCTCTGCTCTCAAATCTGAGGAGCATTGTTAAGTCTCCTGAAATTACCTCTATTATCAGAATTTTGTGAATTTCTATAGTTCTGTCTTCCTTCAAGATTTAATTTCTCCATCTCAGCAGACATAGATTTTACTAATTTGGTAAGTTCATCATCCTGAGGATGGACAGCAGAGGACCTCGAGGTTGAAGCTTTAGACCTCCCTTGTCTTTTGTCTTTGTTAGCCTTGCTCCTAAGCTTATCAACTAAAAATATATTGAACTCTACTTCAAGGGATCCATCATGCATATGAGCCAAGGAAGTAGCTCTTCTTTCTCTTAACAGGAAACAGAAACCAGGATCAAAAGCACTAGCATAAGTAATCTTTGCAGAGGTTTCTGTAGGCTTGACCTCAGTGGGGATTTTATTATACATTTTATTAAACCTCTTGGAGAAGTCAGAAATAGATTCCCCTTCCTCCTTCTTCAGAGATACAAACTCTATAATATAGTACAGGAGATCCTTTTTGTCTCCCCAATCCTTTAAGAAGGCTTCATCTGGGCCTCAATATCATCAATAGATCTAGGAGGCAAGGCCCTAAACCACTTCCTAGCTTCACCATCAAGGCTATGAACAAAAATCATCATCCATACATCTTCATTCTCTATGGCATGATTATCTGTAAAACTATAAAAGGCTTCAAGGTGTGCCTCTGTAGTTATGTCTCCCTCACCCGTGAACTTAGGTAACTTCTTAAGGTAGCCATCTGTTGGGAGGGAATTCAGAGGTTGAGGCAAAACAAGAGGGGGATACCTAGCAGCTATTGTAAATTCCATCCTAGTTTTGGGGGGATTTTCTCTTGCCATTGGAGTCTGAACATGAGGAGATAGATTTTGGATAGGCAAGACTAGGGCTATGCTTCTGGGAGAAAAAGGAAAAGGTTTAGCATTAGGAGATAAAGATGAGGGGCTAGAGGTAACAGAGGTTTTTCCTTTTGTAACTACAACAACTCTAATAGGAGGAGGAGTAGGAAAGTATTCTAAGTTCAAATCTCTCTCCTTCCACTTCACAACTTCGGGGGAGAAAGGGGTGTCAAATCTCTCTCCTTCCAAACCAAGAATAGGAGGGGAGAAATCGGCACGAAAACTCCCAAAATTTAAATTTCTTGAAACTCTAGCAGTTTATATAATAGGAGAATCAAAAACAGTTATTGGATTTTGTAAATAAGGATTATGCAAGTTATCAGAAAAACTTGGTACAGCTGTGGAGGTACCTTTTTGAGCGGTCTTTCCCTTTCTGATAATTTCCTCTGGGTCAACTTCAGACGTTGCTAGAGGCAGCAGTGAACTGGACCTCGTGTGTCTACCTTTAGGAATTAGTATTGAAACAGTGGAGTCGCCAGATGGTGGATTTGAAACAGTGGAATCACCAAGTGAAAGCTACAATATTCAATGGTACTGATGTATGATGCACCTTCAGAATCAGTAGCTCGTTGTTGTTCTTACCTAGGGAAAGGGCTTCAATTCGTTCCCCGACAGCGGTGCCAGAAATGTTAGCACTAGAAGTCACCCTCTAATTGCAGAGAAAGTAAGCCCAATACCCATCAGTTTGTATGTCACAATGAATAAATTTAAGGGGGGTTGAATGGGCACAGACTCAAGATGATATTCCTTTAAATCATAAAACTAGACTGGTATCCATAAGAAGATGAGGTCTTGATTCAAATCCAGACAGTAAGGTGTAGTATAGGTGAGTAGGAGGAAGAATGGTAAGGAGAATGTAAAGGTATGCTATGGACATCCGGTCTTCCAACAGCCCAAGGAGGAAAAAACTCGGAAAACAAGATTTTCTTCGATTCAAAGTTTTAGGAAACTAAATGAAGTTATAACCATACTAAAATCAAACATACATCGCAATACAATTACAGCAACTCGACTAGATCATCCATGCCCTAGCCATTCATTATCAAAGGCAAAAGAGATGAAACAGAAGGTTGAATTAGATTAAATAAGAAATCTCAAATCCCATTACATAATCATAGAACCAGAGCTTCATCAAAGATTTACAATACAGGAGCGTAGATCAACCATCGACCATAACAAAATATCAAAACAACATACATATACTCAGAATTTCTACAACCACCAGGAGTGTGATCGAACCACTGCATTTACGTTTTCAATCGACGCCTCCTCTGTCAAATTGTGCAGGGCTCATCATGTCAAATGCGAGCCAGGCATAGTTATGTGCTTTACAGGAAAATTTGTCCATAATTGGCAATCTACCTTTACGGCCTCTCTCTACATGTTTTCCATTTATTGGGTGAGATGAGGTCTCAATTGTTGCCTCACTTTCATGAACTATCTGCATCGGGATCAGGACACGTCGCACTCTGAACTTCACCATATGGAGCTTTGTTGGACGCTTGCAGGGAGGACTTGGCAGGCAGACATGGACGTTGATGATAGGAAGCTAACAAGATGACTGGGATTGCGTGGGCGCCAAAATGTCATATCATTGCCCAGCTTAGGATAAAAACATTTGATGGGTTTTTTTAGCCCTCTACTTTCATTTTTTCTTCACTAGAATGTCATTTCCTATGGAAAACACCCCCTTGATCAATAATGTGTGCTAACACACTCCATGTTTCTGAAAATTCACTATCTCAAATCATAGGGTTACCTCAAAAGTGGTTTAAAAACAATTCAATTGAATTAAGAGCATGAACACCCTTTCTTCTTAGAAATAGACAAAAACTAAATTGGGTTGCACGAGTGCCAAGGGTGTGGCTGAAAGATCCCCAGAAAGATCTAGTTTTCCTAATCCAAAAATATATCACGTGTGAAGGTCGTTTTAGTTTCATCTTTCTTTATCATATTCGACTCTTGTTACATCTAAAGAATGAGAAACTCCTGAATATGCCTTACTACTTATTAATAAGTTTAACAAAAATGTCTAAGGTAATTCAAAAGAAAACCAAAAATGTAGAAAGATCCTTGTATCACCATGGTTTGGTTAAGATCATTTTTAAACATGAACTATAGAAACAAGGGCTAGAATGGTCACAATTTTTAGCAAAAAATGGATTTGAGGAAAGAAATATTGCAAAAGGTGTTATAGGGAATTTTGCAAAAAATGTGCTTGAGGATGATGCAGATTATATGCCTGAGAATGTTGCAAAATAAATTCTTAAGAATATACCAAAAGATATAGAGGAAGTTCAGGAAATTTTTGAGATTCCATGGAAGAAGACTAGAAGAAATAAACTGAGAAAAAGGAGTTTGAAAATAAGTGAAGTTGAAAAAGAAAAATTTTCATCTCAACCAAGATTGACAAGGGCCATGGCTAAGAAGCTTGAACAAAATCAAGAGAAGGGTAAAGAGGAGAGTCCAAGAATGTCAACATTGCAAAAGGACCTAGAACCAAATACTATGAGCAAAAATCAAGATTAACACCTGAAATTGATGAATCTCAACAAGTGATTTATGAGTTTTTAGAAAACATAGGGATGTGGAAACGAGAACCTTCATCATTAAACAACATAGAGTTGTCTCCAATTAATAGTGACAACAATAGGGACCTATCTCCAGTTTTGGATCTGATAAGGGAATATTTTCCTACATGTATCACTACTAAAAAAGGAGAACCCTTTGTACCAACAGAATAATAGGGTAACACTTTCTACTCTAATCACAATTTCATAGTTGAAAAAGAAAAAGGAACAAGTTAAGGAATTGAAAAGTGAGATTGAGGAATTACAAGTTTTAGAGAGATATGTTAAGACAGAAAATGAATCATTAAAAAAACACAATACCAAAGTAATTGATGAAAATGACAAATTAAAAGAAGAAAATAAGAATATGAAAGAAGAAAATGTTTTATTGACAAAGCAAACTTACAAATGGTATAAACAAAGGAAAAGCTTAAAGTTTCAAAATCAAAGTTTGAAAGTTAAGGTTTTAATGCAAAAACCAAGGAGGTAAATCAATAGAATTGCCACATCTAATGTGGATGTGTTACTCATAACAACAACATGAATTTGAAGGAGAAGCACGCAATTTTTGTCAAAGTTTTGAATTGCTTAAGGTCATGCAAAGGTTTTCAGCCCGGGAAATATTGGTATTCCATTTTATCATCCATAAAAGATACAAACCTATCCACTTTGATTTCATTTTTCAGCACATCTTCCATCCATTTTTTGACAAATATATGCAACAATAAATACGTATAAGATCATATAAGGTAATCTCCTATTTAATTTTTAAAAATTAGCAAGTTAAAATATTCAAAAAATGGTTTTTCATCAATATTTACAGTAATAAATGTATTTATGTAATCCTTCATTCATTGAGATAATTGCAGATAGATCTAAGGAAAACAATCACATGGGTTTTAATATACATCTTCATTATATGGTACTTTTCCCCTTGGGTACAAAAGAAATAGTTCGAAAGCCTCTAGTCAATGCTATGGTCAACACATTTGTCAGCAAATAGTTATGCAACAACAAAAATAGGAATTTGAATCTTCCACAAAATCAAGGACAAGATTTATCATTTTGGATTCGATTTAGCTATGTCTAGAAGCAAGATTAGAGTGTAATTTCTCCTTGAGAGATCATAGCTTAGTTAGTTTCATTTCAAATTGTATAAATAGTTAGAAATAAAGATAATTTTCAGAAGGAATTTTAATGCTACATAGGCATATATCTCTTGCGAGGAGCTCTAAATTCTTTCTTGAACAAGGGAATTAGTGAATGAACAACTGCTTTGGTATTATTATCAAGCTTTACTTAAACACTTGTTTTTCTTTTGGGTTGGAAACTGAATATTTAAACTTGTTATCCCTAATAGTTTGAATAAAAAATTGAAAACCCTAGTCTTGTTGGTAGATTCATTTGAGTGAAGTGAAATTTATGATATTGCATTTTTTTTAATTATTTTTTGCAAATTTCTATACTCAAGTGTTATGTGAATTCTTTCCATAACTCGGTTTATTTTCCAATTAATTGTATATCATATGAGAGATGCATCATTGTTATTGAGATTATTCTTATGATTGATGATTGATGATTGATGTATTTAGGTTTATAGTTGAATAAGCTTCATGATTATTTTCTAAACAACTTATCACTCATTATTCTCCTCTTTATTTGATATCTATGTTCAGATTTTAAATTGATAGTCAACATAAAATATATTCTTGTATGATTAAGAGATTATTATTTTATACTATGAATGAATAAATGTTATTCGGGAACCGACCTATGAAACTGTTGTGTTTCATTTCTTTGTTTTCCATATATATGAACTTTTCCTTGACTATAAGTGGGATGTAGATATAGTTGTTGTGATCTTTTTTAAGTTGAAATAGTTACTATGCTTAATAATTCCTTAGCATCATGAATTTATTTTGTTCTTGGGAATTGATCATTCTAATCTACATCTTTTAGTCTTCAGACATTGCTCTCAATTGAGATAAGATAGATAGATTAAATAAGTTTTCATTTATGCAAATTAGATTAAGATACATCATATTACATATCTAAAACAATTAAGTCTCCTATCAAGGAGAAACTTTTTTGAGTGGAAAACATGGCCCACATATCGATCGGAAGCTACCATACCAAACAAAAATAGGTTTAAATTGGGACTTGTGATTGGGTAGCTAGCCCCTATTGTGGGAAGGAATTTTTCTACCTGTCAACACGCTTTTACATTTTCTCTAGACTTAGAATTTTTAGCCAAAATTGGTTATCTCCCAAACAAAGAAAAATTGGGAAAGACTTCCTCAAAACAAAGTTGTTTGGATTGTCAAGGAGATAAAATTTTGACTAAATAATTTTTCCAAATTTGTGATCTTGGGTCCCTTTTCCTCCTTCGAATATTTCAAAAATCCCCCCAAAGTGTCCAGGAATAGTGGTTTTTAGCCTACTTCAAAATCTCCACTCCAAACCCTTTTGAAATTTTCCAGAAGACCAATTGGGTATCTTCATCCACTTTTTGGTCATTTTATAAAAATTTCATCTTTATCTGGGTCCTGATCATTGAGCACCGCTCAGATCTTTAAAAAACACTAATTGGAATTTTCCAATAAACTGTAGTAGAATTGGCCCATGGCCCTCACTGACACTTTTGCAGGCTTCATCACTATGGATATACCCTTTAAATTTCGCTTGATTCCAAGTTTTGATGCTCCTGATATGGCCAAAACATGTTTTGGGCTCTAGACTTTTTTTCATCCTTGTCTCTCTTTCTCCTTTCCTTTCCTCCTCTCTTCTCTTTCCTCACTCTTCTTGCCTTTTCCTCTTATTCTCCTTTTCTTTTTCCCCTCCTCGGTAATTATTAAAAACCCTTCATAATTGGTTAATGAAAAGGTATCTTTCGACAATCGACGAAAAGGTCAATTAGCGATCAACAAAAAGGTATATCGACGATCGAAAAAAAGGTCTATCAATGATTGGAAAAAAGGTCTATCGGTGATTGGAAAAAATGTCTATCAACGATTATTGGCTTGGGGTTTCAAACCCAGGGTTCGAAAGGCTTTAATAATAATACTCAATAGGTGTTGTTATATTCAATCTTCAAGGACTGAAGAAGGTCTCATGTGAGACGCCATGAGAATCACAAAGACCAAAGGTTTGTGCAAATTATGAAGGAATAGTACAAATAGGAGACATTCAACTCAAAACCATGCAATCATTTGAAATTCATTCATAACATCCATATGAGTGCTACGTAGAATAATACACAATAGGCATACATTCATACTAGAATCCATTATATCCAAAGACAAAGTTGCTTCATGCTTCGTTCGTTAATCTCAAAGTCATTCAAATACATTTCAATACACAAAGGGTCATAGCCTACTCAGAGTGCATTTAGAGTGAAACAGAGACCAGTAATACGCAAAAGATATCGATCTACTTTATCTCTCATATTCACATAACAACTCATGAGCAACTAGTAAAGCATAACATAATAAGAACTAAACCAATGCTTATAAAAAACCCTAACTCATCAAACTAATCATAACAATGAACAACTAATTAACCTAAAACCCCAACCCTTACATATGTGCATCCATTTCTTTTATCTCTACCAAAGCATGGAAATCATAACGAAATTTCCAACTCACCCACAACCTCAACCATGACTAGTTGGGTTGTTACAAAAATGGTTACAATCATTACCAAAGATCTTTGAGGATTTGGCATGCATGTAAAATTTATAATTCCTTGTGTGCAGTAAAAAATTGGTTGGTGTAGGCATTGAATCTTGGCACCATGTGGTGAAAACTCGTGGTGCGTGTGCAATTTCAACTTGTTGCACACACGCAATCTTGCCAAAACCTTAGGGTGCCAACAAGCCCCCAACACAATTAGTTGGCTCGTTCTCAAGCCAGCAATGTCACTTATGGTGTGACAAAGGAAATGGATGGAAACATCTTCATGAGGTCACCAAAGAAGTCTTTGAAGTGGGCATTGATCTCATAAAAAATTTCCATTAGTTCCTTCATATTTTTTCAAAATTCTTTGACGTCGTCCAATGTGGTCAACCCATCAGTAGGTTTGATCCATGCACCCAGTTCTACCACTGGGTTTACCCTGTATGTGCATGTACAATTTTATAGTAGTGTCATTAGGCCTTCTCCATTGTGTCTAACACAATTTCTGACAGCTTATGTTAGTCAAAATGGGTAGATGCAATCTCCTGGCAAAGGCCAACAATTTATGTCATTGTATCAGCAGCAGGGAAGGTAGTGATTGCTTCATCTCATTAATTTGCACCTTCATTGTGTAGATATGATATTCAATAGTGTTTATTTTATGGGAATTCTATAAGTTCATCCAAATCTTGAATTTCTACTCAACAACCCCCAACAAATCATCCATGTGTGTTTGTCCCTAATGTAGTGTCTTTTCTACAAAAACAATTTGTTGATGCAACTCCCCTTGTTCCGATTGGGGGGTGCACTTCAAACTTTCCTAAAGATCTATGTTTTGTGCCTACGGGTATTGGAGCCTTTCCTTTACTTTGTTGAGTTTACTTGGTGTTGGGTCCAAAGTTTTTGCTATTGTACTGGAGACTTGCGCTTAGACTTCCTCCACTGCATTGATAAAAAAATGTGTGTGTAGTAATCTCTGCTACATTACATACTTTTCTCTCTTTGTGTGCCATTATCTCCTAAGCATGATTCTATTGATTTTCTCGATGCAGAACAATCTCTTTCTCATGCTTTTGTTGTAGCTCTATATAGGATTGGCTGAGTGCATGTTTCCTATCCCCCAACTCATTCATTATCTCTACCATATATATTTGTAGGTCCTATGAAGGCACCTACGCCAAATCTAGATCTACATAAGGTAATGGTTGAGGCTCTAAGTTAGTGAATGGCTTGAAGGTTGTCACCACTGACAGGTTTATCCATAACACTCTCTTCTGGGTACTGTTGCACGGTGATGTGGCACCAATAGTGCTACCTATAATGACCCTTTGTTATTGGGACATGGGATTAGTTGTTGGATCAAGCTCAAGCATATGACAGAGCTCACCTAACTTCTACGATGACTCTCTATTCAAGAGTTGGTGCACATCCAAATTAGCTTGGAGCACCTTAACGATGCTCTAAATTGGTGTTGGGGTTTTCCCTAGCTCTTGCTGTAGGGAATTGTTGTCAATTTCTTGTTCTCCCATCTAGTCAATCAATACCTCACACATGCTGAACTTCACAACTATCTAAGAGCGGGATTCCTCTTCGACGAGCGCAATCTCGATACACTGCAACATACTAGGTGTGCACTCTTGTTCAGTAGACCTGGTGCTTGTGCTTGACTCCATCATTACGCTCTTTCTTTGCATGGGTGGAATCTTCTTTGTGGTCATTTGCACTTTCTTCCAGTTCAACCCTTGTCCTTTTCCTGCCTCTTTGGCTACCTCTGCCCATTTCCTCTCACCAGCTAGTTCTTTACCTTTCCATTGGGCCACCTTTCTCTGTTTATGCTCACATGTTGGTTCTTTACCTTCCCATTGGGTTTTCTCTCCCTATTTCTACTCCTACCTCTTCTTGGTCCTTGTTTCCAATCGTTTGACATCGTCATCTAGCATGGGTTGAAGTTCCTCTAACCATTGCGTGACGACATGTTGAATGTCCTCTTTTGTAATGCAAAAGGGGAGGATCTTAGCAGGAGTCTGTGAAGCTGAGAGTGGGGTGATCATTATGGAAATCACATTCAAACTGAAGATAGTCCTCATACTTGGTAAGGAGGTTGCATGGTATGAAAAAGGCTCATGTTGTTTCCTAAACCATTTATATATACCATTGTTGGAAAGTTGTGTTATTCTCGCATTGGATATTCTTATCAAATTTCTATTGTATCTCTATGAATTTTGACATGGGGAAGAATGGCACCACCAATGTGTTGTACTTAAGGCCCAGTGGTGGCTTCCACAATAGTATTACGAGACAAAGTAACACCCAACTATAGTGAAACTCCTTGTTTAGGTCCCATGCATACACATAGTCCTAGATGAAAAAGTTCATCAAGTATAATGCCCAAGACATCCGAATTCCTTAGACGCATCACTCTACGATGACAATTACTCCGAGTGGGCACTCATCCATGCGGCACTTGCACATCATCTTCTAGGAAATTAATTGTGTGGCGAATCAAATTCTTGCATCCTTGATAGTTGAAATCACCTCTCCTCTTGTTCCTCTGTGTGTCCCATACTTTTTCTACACCTCCTCTTACACAGCATCCTTAGTTGTTATTGCATCAGTTGGATCCTCCCCTTTTTCGGGAAGGCCCAAGACTTGGTGTATGATACCAATGTCGACTTGATACACGCAATCTAGCTAAAGGAATCCTCCATGCAACCAACTCAGTAAGAATCAAGAACATGAATTGATGTATGATTTATGCCCAAAATGTGGGCAATCCAACCATGTCATTATCCTTGATTTGTAAAGTGACTTGGCCCATTCTTGGGTGACCATTTTTGGTCTTCCCTCGGCCCCTAGAATAACCTCTACATACACATTAAAGTGCAGTTCAGGGAACTTCACCTCACCGTGTATGTCGTAATCTATGTATTTGAGGTGGGGAACCATTCCTAATAAGGGTCATCTAATATTCACCTCGGGATGGATTTCGAGCTCGGGTACACGATGGCCCTTTACTACTTTGACTTTCATTCGTTCTTTGGGCTTGCTTGCAAAATCCATTATCCTAGTCGACTTCTTGGATCAATTGGGTTGCCACACTTTGCTAAGGAGCTCTACTATGGTATCACCATAGGGTTTCACATGTTGAATGGCCAACACAAACTCACTCAACACTGTAATGGTCTAGGATTTTCGATCACTCTAGTCTTAGCTCTCTATTCTGCACTCTGCACTCTACACTCTACAAAAATAATGAATGGAATTGGAGCATTTAAAGAATTAAATACTTGTTGGGTGACTTTCCCTCAGTGATATTCGGTTGCTTATTTGTCTACCTATGCCCGCGCTCATCATTAATGCTAACCAATGGTAGGTTTTACCACCATAACTATTAGTTTGTTGTTGGGAATTACTGCCATAATTGATTCTTAGCGCTAACTACCTACCTCTCCATTGTTGTATCTAATTGTGTCCTCGTAGCCACTTGTGTCTTGGTGACCACCTATCATATCCAACTATTTTCTCCTTTGGCTTGTACTCGAGCATTTACACCTTGACCTCCTCTGAATCTTCTAAATCTTCTTTGGGTATGGCCTGTCTCATCCCACCTTATTTTCTTAACCAGTCTAATCCACCTAATCATTACATATTTATGACTAATATACTTCTAAGTCCTACTTATATATTTTAACCTTGTACAATTAATTACTGCAAACAGATTCTTAATAAATAAATAAAAGATACAATGGCACACACACATATTACATAGATATTTTCCCTACTTTCCCTCCATGATATCCAATTGCTTAGTTATCTACCTAGGCCTGCACTCATTGTTAATGCTAACCAATGGTAGGTTTTAATGCCATAATTGTTAGTTTGTTGTTGGGAATTACTACCATAATTGATTCTAGTTCCCCATGCTATCATAACTTGTCCTGGCACTAACTACCTACCTCTCCATCATTGTATTCACTTGTTGTTATTGGATAAATCCGTAGGTGCGGACACTAACCAATCTCCCTAGATCCACCTGGATCTAGAACAAAACAAACCATAACATGACGCTTTCCTTAAGTTTTAGATATTGAATTTACTAGTAGGAAGGAACAACATACCTTAGTATCGCTTCCTAGGGTCTTTGTTGCTCCTGCTTCACTTTGGTGCTCTCGTGAGGTCAAGACCAAGACAACACAAACCAACCAAAGTGATAACAATAGCATAAACTCAATAAAAACCTATGTATGTGATCAAGGAATCATACAATAAAACACAACAAGCTTCATAGGAAAGAATCATATTATTGTATCATATTAAATGTGAAAGAGA